>JASPKZ010000840.1:0-105000 GCA_030220185.1 Diploptera punctata | reverse complement strand
AAAGTGGATCGAGCACTAAGAAAAGAAGATCAAGTAATGAAAATAATGACTTTGGAATGGAATTCCCAGAGAAGTAGAGAATGACGAAGACCAAGAAATGCATGGAAGAGAAGAGTTATTAAAGAATTTGCTAAAGAAAATAGTGAAGTTAACAATAAATAGGGTCCGATGGAAATACTTTGTGAGTGTCCTTTGTTCTTCATAATGAGGTATAGGAGATTGATTGATTCATTGATTAAATACACTTTCAGTATTTTTTTCCTTATGAGACTTTTTTTTCTGTACGCTTTAGTGAAAGCCGAAGTATATTGAGGTTGTTCTCATGAAAATATTTTTTGCAAAAATATTACAAATATTCACCGATACTACACACGAGATATCGAGAAAAGACCATAAAATATTTACATAATGGTAATAGTAATAGGAGTTTATCATAAGTAATGCCACGAGAAATTTAGAATTTATCTGTAGAATTGTAAATCAGGAGTGGCATTTGTTAGGACTATTTAACGAATAAAATTAAGCTATTTACTCACATATCATTATTTAAATATAGTTATTTTAAAATATTTACACATTTAATGTAAACGGCGATGTTTCAAAACAAATTAGAAATGTTTGGTTATGTTTCATTTGTTCATCCACAGCAACTAGATAATATTATTTATTGCCAAATAGGATCGCAATATTGTAAGAATGCACCCTAGTGGAGAAAATATGAAACACGTCAAACAGTATATCATAAGTTCATAATCAACATTATAGGTTATTAATATACTTTTTTTAGTAAACAACTCAGTCAAATCATTATTTAGAAACACAATTATTGAACAAACGATTATCAAATGTGTAGTTAGAAGGCATCTGTTAATCATTTAGCTATATTCAACGTATTTGTTGAAGAGTCATTCACTGCAAAATAATTCTCTGACCTGTTCCGAATATTAAAAAGGAGGAGGAGCTTTCTTTATTTTGGTAAACAGAATTTGATAAATGGCGAGGTGAAACATGATTGTCATTGGTTGTAAGACAAAATTCATTGAAACGTAATTGGTCATTAACTCCCATTTGGGGCATAAGTTAAATATCCATAAGCAATGCCACGAGAGATTTCTAAATTATCAATAAATTCACGACTCACGAAGCGAGGAGTGAATTTATCTAGAGAATTTGGAAAACAAGAGTGACATTTCTTAGGACTATTTAAACGAATAAAATTAAGCTGTTTGCTCACAAATCATTATTTAACTATGGTTATTTTAGAATATTTATATATTTAATGTAAACGGTGATGTTTGAAAACAAATGAGGAACGATAGGTAATCTTCGTTTGCTTCTTTTGTCCATCACTGCAACCAGATTATAATATTATTTATTGCCAAAGGATCGCAATGTTGTAAGAATGCACCCTAGTGGAGAAATTTATAACCAACGTTATAGGTTTCTGATGTCCTATGATGTAAAATGTCAATTATATTTTTCTGCAAGTTATGTCCTGGAAAATAATTCGTTTAAGAAAGTACAAACAGTGGTTTCTTTTTTCTGTGGTATAATCAATTGTTACAAATATTTTTATATCATCTCTCGCATGCGCGTTCTGTTGACATTCATGCACTATACATATACTCTGGTAGCCGTATTTCTTGGAGAGTCAGTCACTTCAAAATAATGCTATGACCTATTTAGAATGTTAAAAAGGAGGTGCTTTCTTTATTATGATACATTTTAATTGGTGAATTCTAGGCGAAATACGACTGTGATTGGTTGTAAATGAAAAATCATTGAAACGTGATTGGTCATTGACTCCCATTTGGGGCATGAGTTAAATAGAATAAAAGTATAGTACGTAACAGACTATTTACGTATAAATGAGTGTATGTCCGTTTGTCTTAACTTTATGGACTCAAAAAATAATTGACCAATTCGAATGTTTTTTCTTTTCATAATTTAGAGATTTTTTTCTGGGAATATTAACCGATTAGTATAACATACGTACTTTAGGGCCGGAGGTATAACAAATCCATCGGTGCACTAAAAGAGTCGATTTTTGGACGCTTAAATGGCTTATCCTGTCTAAACCATAACAAATACATCAAGTTGATGCACACAAATGTAAATATCTCAAGAAATTCTAAAGAAATAAAAAATAAAAAATATGTCCGCGACTGCATGTGTCTATCTTTTACAGATTACTCACAATAACCATTTTTGTTTTTCAGCTCACTGTTGCCAAGAAGATCGGGATACGTAGATTCCCGGGCAACGCCGGGCAATCAGCGCAGGGTACCTAAAAATAATTACGATATAAATGTATTTATTCAACTAATCATAAAAAACACATTTAATGAATTTAGGCGTAGCAGCACACTCCGGATATTAGCTAATTATTTAGAAATTAATCGCATGGACATAAATCTGTACGTGCTTTAACAGTCCGTATCAGTACCATCAATACCTATTGAGTAATAGTCCTGACAAATTTTATTCAATGCTCAAAGTAGTCATTTTGACATTTCTGGTGTTCTCTCCTGGCATTGGCTTAATTGCAATCTACTTCATGAGGCTGGGGCGCCTGGAAGGCAATGTTACGCTGCCCCGATGATGTGTTGGATGATGATGATAGTGGTGCGCAGGAGAGTCCTTATCATAAACTTAATCTAAGGCGAATATGAACGATGATGACGATATGTTGTTCATGGACCGTTCGGGCCTTAAAGTTTATTCACATTCGTCTATAGGTGAGGAAAAATCCCAAAAATCCTTACCTAGGAAACTTGTTCCGACCGACACTTTACTTCGGGGCCTCTCCATGACAAGGCAGCATGCTACCTCGAAACCTCATTTTGTTATTCTTACATTTCAAAGAGTATTTAATTTCTGATATGTAAACTCATTTATCTCACTTATTTTGTTTAATAATAATAATAATAATAATAATAATAATAATAATAATAATAATAATAATAATAATAATAATAATAATAATAATAATAATAATAATAATAATAATAATAATAAATAATAATAATAATAACAATTACAATTACAATTACAATAACAATAAGAATAACAATAATAATAATAATAATAATACAGGCAATAATAATAATAATAATAATAATAATAATACAGGCTGCCAAGCAACAATAAGAAAACAAAATAAAAGAAAAATGAAAGGAAATGTGCTCCTTTGTTTACTAGTAGCTTGTTCATTTACTATCTTTAACAATCAGTGACGCTTTAGTTCGTCGTTACTAGGCAACAAAACCTATACTTTGTATTCTAACAAAACAAAACACGCCATCAGATCATAAAATACAGGTTCAACTGATTGATAGTTATTGCAATATTACAATAATATTACATTTCTGTAAGTATATTCACAGTTGCATCTAGGACATTACATTTCTGTAAGTATATTCACAGTTGCATCTAGGACTGCTTTCATTTTTTTTTCTGACGAACCACGAAAATTACCCTCTCTACTCATCTTTACTTTAAATTCGCACATGAAACTAGCACCCACAATTGCAGAATATAACAATGTTTGTTGTTTTATCGTGTCTTTTTTTTCCAAAGCCTACATTACTCTTTCTCTAAACATATCGTTTTCGCAATAAATACATTTAATTACATATACTAAATATACAACATTTACTAAAATACTCGGAACATAGATAAAACATTGCTGACAACACGTTACAAAATTAGATTTAGTAACTCGCTGCTTTTAGAACACTACCTTCGATCGTTTTCTAACTTGAGTATCTCGTTGCTAAACCTTTGCTTTTGTCTAGAAGTCTAAATAACTACTTTTAAGTTTCAGATGATGATTAGTTAATCAATGTTCTAATTGTTTTTGTTATAATCTGTCAGAAACTATTCATAGGCAGGAGGTTTTCTCCCAATACTAAAATGTAAACAAACTGGTTTTAAATTCTCCTTCGAAATAAAAATATGTTCACTTTAATTAAATACAATTTAAATAAATAGTAGAATTCAGGCTTTTCACAGGCAGTCGCAGTCGAGCCTCCGACGAGAAAACAACACCTAGAAGATGCCCTCCGCAGTTGAGGGAAAAGCGTCTGGTAGGAACACAGTAATGGACTACGGTCATATAGCCCGGAATCACTCAACACTATTTAAATAAATAGTTATATAGACTAGAAGTTTTAAAATGAAAGCCCTGTATTTTATAACAGAACATTGTTTGGATTTTTAATGAGATCAGGGAATTTATTTATATAAAACTAGCTAATACCGGACCTGCCCTGGTACAACTTACTGACTTACTTACTCACTGACACTATCGAACCCGTAGGTTCATAGCCGCGCGGACATAAGCTCTCCATACATCCCTATCCTGAGCTAATCATTTCCAATCATTCCCTGTATAATCTACTTCCCTCAAATCATAGTTAATGTTATTCTCCCACCTCATTCTTGGCCTACCAACTGGACGTTTTCTCTCTGGCTTTCCTACAAGAAACTTCCATGCAAGCCTTTCATTCCCCATACGTGCAACATGCCCTGCCCATCGCAGTCTACGAGACTTAACTGTTTTTATTATATCTGGCTTCCTATAAAGACCATGTAGTTCATTGTTATGTAATCTTCTCCATTCACCTGTTTGTTCATCTCTCTTTGGTCCAAAAATTTTCCTAAGTACTTTTTTCTCAAATACTTGTAATCTCCTTTCCCCCTTAAAGTAAGAGTCCATTTTTCGCACCCAAATAATATAACTGGCAGAATAATAGTTCTATAGGGCCTATATTTTCAGTTTAACGTTTTTTTAAGCAGTTGGGACATCAAGAGTCTCTGCAATGCATAATAGCACGCATTTCCAGAATTGAGCCAATGTTTAATTTCTTTGTGCATCTCATTCCTATTTGTGATTATTGTTCGTAGGTATTTGAATTCAGCCACTTCCTCAAAATTTCCCTCATTTGTCATTAGCTGTCCATTTCCATTATATAATGTACTTCTACGTGTGACCATGTATTTAGTTTTATTGATATTTACTTCCAGTCCTAATTTCTTAGTGTTGCTCAATAGTGTGTGCGTGTTGTCCTTTAGTATCTCCTCGCTATCGGCCAAATATGACAGATAATTAATTGTTCAATGACTATTATTGTAACTTTTTTTTTGTATTCATATGTAACATATGTTTGTCCTGTTTAATATGACTATTATTGTAATTTTTTTGTATTCATGTGTAACATATGTTTGTCCTGTTTAATATGAATATTATTGTATTTTTTTTGTATTCATATGTAACATATGCTTGTTCTGGTGAGTGGAAGAGAAGGCCCCATGGCCTTAACTCCACCAGGCTAAATAAATCTAAATCTATTCTATTCAATAGTACTACATCATCAGCATAAACTAACAGCTTATTAATACCATTGAGTTGTAAGCCTTCCTCAGTCTCTAATGATTTAATGGCATGCTCTAGTACAAAATTAAATAGTAGGGGAGATAATGCATCTCTTTGCTTCAACCCATTCTGGATTTCAAAAGTGTCCGAAAACTGTTTGCCTACACGCACCCTACTCTTTGAGCCATTTAGACACATTCGTATAAGTCTAACTAACTTTTTAGGAATTCCAAACTCCAGCAGGATACTCTATAATTTCTCCCTCTTAATTGAATCATATGCTTTTTTGAAGTCTACGTATAGTTGATGTACAGTACCATTATATTCCCATTTCCTTTCTAAAATCTGTCTTATACTAAAAATCTGATCTGTTGTAGACCTGTTTCTTCTAAATGCACATTGATGATCTCCTAGAATGTCATCAATATAGGGAGTAAGTCTGCTTACTAATATATTTGTTAGAATTTTGTACGAAGTTGAAAGTAATGAGATGCCCCTGTAGTTGTTGCAATCAGTTTTATCTCCTTTCTTATAAATTGGTACGATAATTGATTCTTTCCATTCATCTGGAAGAGCTTCTTTTTCCCAAATCATACTAAGCAACCAGCGTATCATGTCCATCAATTTTTCTACCCCTGATTTTATCAGTTCTGCTGGGATCTCATCTGAACCTGATGCTTTATACATCTTCAATTTTTCTATCGCCAATACAACCTCTAATGCACTTGGTTCTGTGACTAGCATTTCTGCTCTCTGTAAATTATCCTCCTCAATGTCCTGTTCTGTATGTACATTTAATAGCTGATTAAAGTAACATTTCCGTCTAATTAATATACTCCTGGAATCTGCAATCTTATCCCCATTTTCATTCCGAATTATATTTGTCTAGCCTGAACCCTTTCTTCTCTATCCTAATTTCCTGATATAATTCTCGAATGTTCCTATTTTTAGCGTTCATTTAAAGATCATTAATCTTCTCTCTCAAATAATCCCTGTTTTTAATCTTTAGTAACTTGGTGGTTTCCCGTCTAATACTACGCAATTGCTCTAAATTTACCTCATTTGGCTCGTGAAACCATTTTATTTTTGCTAGCTTTCTTTTTTTTACAATGTCGGCACATTCCTCATCAAACCATTTCTTGTTCTGCCTCTTTTTTAAACAACCAATGCTTTCTGATGCTGACAATTTAATAGTATCTCTTATAGCCTCCCATTCTTTATTTATATCAGTTTATTCTTCGTTTGCCACATTGTCATCTGAAGATTCCAGTACTTCAAATCTATTAGCAATTTTGATTTGGTATTCTTGCGGCATTTCATCATTTTTCAAGTTTTCAATTCAAATTTTATTGAATCAATCTTTAGCGTTTGTTCCTCTCATAAGCGATAGCCGTTGTCTGATTTTCACCCTGATCAGATGATGATCCTAATTGCAGTCTGTCCCTCTAACTGATATAACATCAATGATGCTACTGTGCCAGCGTTTGTCCACTAATACATGATCTATTTGGTTCCGAGTTTCGCCATCTGGAGACGTCCAGGTGTATTTATGAATATCCTTATGCTGAAATGTTGTGCTCTTAACAATGAGATTCTTTGATGTGGCGAAGGTGACTAATCTAACCCCATTGTCGTTATTATCTTCATGAAGACTGAATTTGCCTATTGTTGGTTTGAATATATCTTCCCGCCCCACTTTTGCATTAAAATCTCCTAAGACAATTTTCATATGATATCGTGAAAGGCTATCAAATAAGCATTCTAATTCACCTAAATAAATTAAATGTGTTTTTATGTTCAGTTTCATAAATAAATGAAAACATAATTATACATTTATATCGTATTTTTAGATACCCCGTGGTGATTATCTGGCGTTGTCCGGTATCTACTTATCCCGATCTTCTTGGCAAAATGAGCTGAAAGACAGAATTTAGTATTATTATTTCCGTAAAAGAATGCCCGCCGCGCGCTCCTACGCTTTCCCAGAAATCTAGTCAATCCGTTCTTCTTGGCATCAATGGCCTGAAAGACAAATATATTATTGTGAATAATCTATAACATATAGACATATGCTATCGCGGACATTTTTTGTTGATATTCAATTCTGTGTACATTAATTTGGTGTATTTTTTTATGATTTAGGCAGCGTGAGCTATTTAAGCTTCCAAAAAGCTACTTAAAATCTATAAGCCATCGCAGCGACACCTACCGTGTTCAATTGTAAATCTAAATTCTGAACCATCCACGGACCCACTCAAACACACAAACAAATTTCTTCAAAATAGATCCAGTCGTTTAGGAGTAGTTCAGTGACATACACACGTACAGAAGAATTATACAATATAATTATTATATAAAACGGTATTTACTAAAAGCGATGAATTCAACAAATAATTTATTGCAACCGTTTCTAACCTATGGTCCGTTCTAACGTATTTATCCAGGTAGTTGCGCTACAAGTATAAATTTCGGGAATTTCTAGAAAACAGTGGCATGGGACTGCAGGGGATGAAATACATTACATATATTTAAATATATTAAATATGAAAACAAGGTACAGCCTTAGAAACGGAATTATACCAATCTCATGAATCAAATATGTGAAAAATATTTATTGCATGCCAATATGTCCGCATATATATATATATATATATATATATATATATATATATATATATGACATAAGAAAATAAATGCCTGGACGGGATTGGAACCCAGAGTTCCGGGTTCAAATCCCGTCCAGGCATTTATTTTTCTTATCATGTCATATTAAGCTTGCATTGCTCAATGTCAAACATTTAATTATAATATACGGTGTATATATATATCGCACCATACACATAACACAAATAGTGACTTCGGTATTCCAGAACCAAGCTTTCCGCCAAGAATTACTCTCAGCCCGTCTCTCCATGGTTAATTATGTGGGTCATGCAGAACCTACTCTAACTGGCTCACTCTATTCAACATCATTTGCTAACAAGATATTCATTTAAATAAAAGTTTCCGGGAATACATTGAAAGATGAGAGCCTCAACTTATGGAAGACGGAGATGGCATGGCCTAGAGAGCTTGGTTCATGAATACCGGCATAAGTTTTGACGACCAGTCAAATCTCCTATCTAAGTTTGTAATAATTATTATAAAAGTTAGTATAAATGACAGAATATAAATAAATTAAACGTAACTTCAATTCGGAATACACGTTATTTTATGCATAGCTAGGACGTTCTCTAAAATGTTGGGCTAAAATATATAAAACGATTATATTTATCGTTATATGGATGTGAAACATTCTCCCTTGCCTTAAAAGAGGAGGAAAGATTGCGAGTATTTGAGAATAAAGTGGTTAGGGGCTTTTATGGAACAAAGAGAGGCGAATGGAGGAATCTAGATAACAGTGAGCTACATAACTTCATGAGAGACCTGATGTAATAAGAACAGTTAAGTGCCCCGTAGACTGACGGGCAGGGCATGTATCTTGTAAGGAGCATGGAAATGTCTTGTAGAGAAACCAGAGTAGGTATACCTTTAATGATGTGGGAGAAAACTAACAACCGTGACTTGAGGGAGGACGGAATGATTTGAGAAAATTAGATGAGGATAGGAATATTATGTCCATTAATCTCCGGATTATATAATTACCAGTGAGTTAGTTAATGTAATGTAATTTTCTTATAAGCAAGATCTCAACATTAATAAATTCATGATAAAATTCCATCGATGAATTAGTCACACAATTAAAGTATAAAATTATAAAATACTAGCTAATACCCGGCGTGCGCTGCTGTGACTAAATCAATGAAAATTAATGTGTTTTATGTTTAGTTGAATAAGTAGAGTGAAACATGATTATAAATTTATATTTTTTAGATGCCCCGTGCTCATTATCCGGCGTTGACCGGGAATCTACTTATCCCGATCTTCTTCATAAATGAGCTGAAATAGTAAAATTAATGTATTTTATGTGTAGTTAGATAAGTAGAGGGAAATATTTATATAGTAATTATTTTTAGATACCCCGTGTTGTCCCGATCTTCTTGGCATCAATGAGCTGAAAGACGAAAATTAATGCACTTCTTATGATTAGTTAAATAAGTAATGTATGTCGTATATCGTAATTATTTTAAGATTCCTCGTGCTGATTACCCGGTGTTGCCCGGGAATCTACTTATCTCGATCTTCTTGGCATAAATGAGCTAAAAGACAAAATTCGTTAATGTGAGTTATCTGTAAAAGAATACTCACCATGTGCTGCTATGTTTGCACAGGAATCTACGTAGATCTTCTTGACATCAATGAAAGGCAAAAAAGTTATTGTGAGTTATCCGTAAGAGATTAACATATGCTGTCGCAGACTTTTTTGTACAGCGGTTTGAGATATTCAATTCTGTGTTCATTAATTTTGTGTATTTGTTATGGTTTAGGCAGCGTAAGCCATGTAAGCGTCCAAAGAGCTACCTTTTTTTTTAAGTTTTCCACTACAAATGGCGATTTTAAGGGTGTAGGAGTTGAGTATCACAACCCTCTTATAGCCTATGTTCATCCCGGGAATCTCTGGAACATTTTGCAAAAAGCCCCATCACAATCGGATCAACGGTATGGCCGCGCATAAAGTACGAACAAATAAACAAACAAACAAATAAACAATAAATTGAGTTGGTATTGTTGCTTAGATCAGTTGGAACACAATTCATAATTTGTTAACATGTCTGAAGAAGGTACAGTGTACCGAAACAGCTGTCACTGAATTACATAATAAATATGAAAATCAAATAAAACTACGTTTAATTTTTATTTAATCAATATACAAATAAACATTCATTTTTATATATTAGATTTACCTAAAAGTAAATTTTATTTTAAGTAAGATTTTCCAATATTTCTTCAACGTTTCAATACATTTTACTCTAATATGAAACAACACAGTTAACAATATATACTTATTACAAAATCTGATATAAATTTTGTATTTAAAGTAACTATTTGGGAAAATAATTATAAATTAAATTTGGAACCAACAGCCTTTCAAAATATCCAAGTTATCGAAAAAATGTTCTCTTCAGGCTGAATATTTTATTTACATTTTTTAGACCATTAAATCAATTAAAGTTCACAGTTATTAAAATTTAATTAGGGAATTCATGGTCTGTGTGAATATTCTATTATCCAATTGAAGGATCTGAATATAAACAATTTAATATCAGTTTTTATTTGTTTAATATTGGTTTCGATATAATCGTAGCGATTATCTGTATAGGCTTAATGTAAAGTAAATGTAAAGCAATCCAACTGGCTATAGGCATTAGGAGGCCCTTAGGATAGTGGAGGTTAAGGCACGAGATGTCGGCTGATTTATAAGCACTGAAGTCACGATCACCTTTACCCCATAAAAAGGTCTGGTATTCACTTCAGCTAGAACTGAGTCGATCTTTGGGTCATGGTGCCGCCAGAAGGTATAGGCCAGTTTAAAAATCTGTCTACAATGGGACTCGAACCTCCGACCTTCCGGCATGTTGCGTATTTTCTTAAACTGCGCTATGGTGTACTCGCATCTATATAATCTGCATGTATTAATTGATGGCAATTGTATAATTATTATTTCGTGACCTTATAATCATAGGTCCATGAGGTACCGAGTTAGATTCCCGCTCGAACGACAGGATTTTTTCCTTAATTCATGTGATCGCTCGTGGTGTGGAATTTAGTTTAATTTAAACTGTGGAGGGCAAGACAATTGGTACAAATGGAGAATGAAATAGGAGTATGGAAATTCGCTTAATGAAAACTAGAGGGATATCGGCCAATAAGAAGATCAAGGATGAGGTGGGAGCATACATTACAGTATTTGAGGGAGGTAAATTATATAGGGGATGATTAGAAAGCATTAGGTCAGGATAAGAATGTATGGTAAGCTTATGTCTACGCGGCCGTAAACCTATGGTTTCGATAGTGCTAATGAGAGTTAGTCAGTAGTACTATTAATAGAAATGTTACTATGTATGGTGAAACCTATAAAAATAAAAGGTTATATGAATAAATGTTACCTTAATTTTTCATGTTTTATAATGTAATATAACATGCATATAGAGGATGGATTAAACTCCACCGACAAACTTTCATAGGTTGTTCGAGATGTTTACAAAGTGTTTTGATGTAGGGAACCTATGGTATCCGGTGGCTTATTACAGAGTAATGTGTTAGACGTGTAACTTTTTTTTCCACTGTTAAGATAGATGACAAAAATAAACAAAAAGATCGTCACGAGAATACTGCTTAAACTAAGCGAATTACTCAACAAGAACTTGTGGTCCAATTTTATTCGTTTATTGAATATTAGCTAATACCCGGCGTGCGCTGCTACGCCTAAATAAATGAAAATTGATGTGCTTTTATGTTTAGTTGAACAAGTAACAGGAAAAATAATTATAAATGTACATTGTAATTATTTTAAGATTCCCCATTCTGATGAACCGGTGTTGCCAGGGAATCTACTTATCTCGATCTTCTTGACAAAAATGAGCTGAAATAAAAAAATGGATGTGTTCTATGTTTAGTTAAATAAGTGAAAGGAAACATCTATATCGTAATAATTTTTACGATACCCCGTGCCGTTTACCCGGCGTTGTCCGGGAATCTACTCATCCCGATGTTCTTGGCATATATCAGCTGAAAGAGAAAAATTAATTAACTTCTTATGATTAGTTGAATAAGTAAAATGAAAAATAATTATACATGTATGTCTAATTATTTTAAGATTACCCGATGTTGCCCGGGAAACTACTTATCTCGATCTTCTTGGCATAAATGAGCTAAAAGACAAAGTTCGTTTTTGTGAGTTATCCGCGAAACAATGACCACCATGTGTTGCTATGCTTGCACAGCAATATAGTACTTGTCTCAATCTTCATGGCATCAATGAAAGACAAAAATTGTTATTGTGAGTTATCCGTAAGAGATAAACATAGGCTGTCGGGGACTTTTCTATAGATATTTTTGAGATATTCAATTCTGTGTACATTAATTGTGTGTATTTGTTATGGTTTAGGCAGCGTAAGGCATTTAAGCGCCCAAAAATCTACTTTTTTCACATTTTCCACTATAAAGGGCGATTTTTAAGGATCACAACTTTCGTATAGCTCATCCCGGGAATCTCCTGAATATTTTGCAAAAAGTCCCATCACAATCGGATCGGCCATGCATAAAGTACAAACAAACCAACAAACAAATGAACATTCATTTTTATATATTAGATATATCTGTCTAATTAAATTCTAGGTAATCAATTTCTCGATAAGAAACATACAGTAAACAGAGGAAACTTCAAGTAAACTTTAATGTCCAGTGCATAATACGAGTCATCGAACATCAGATTAAGTATATGATATTAGGATTAGAATTTTATCAAATTGTTACATAATTTAGAGACACAGTGTACCTTTAACCCCTCAAAGTACTTGCAGATCCAATGTTTTAAGTAATCTTATACTTAAATCCAAACACCTGAATCATACAACTGACAATTGACAATATCTATATTTTGTTTTGTTTTTTTGTTTTTCAGGTACGGTGAACTCTGCTACATTTACGTAAGTGAATTACCGTTTAAGCATATTCTAGTGGTCGTAAGTTATTTTATAAATTAGTTATTGTCATTATTTTAAAAATAACTTTAGATTCATGAAGTTTTGAAGCCGTATGATGTATCTCCCCTGCAAAGAGGTGTGATTGTCCTCTTAGGGTCAGTTTCACCAACAGAGGTAACTGTATTACGCCAGTTTTCCCCATGTATAATGCATAGCTTAAACAGGCGTAATACAGTTACCTTAAAGATTTTTGTAACGTAGCTCTTAAGAATTTTTTATTATTCTATAAATTATTATTACCGGCATTTGTTTTAAAAAGTTTCCATTTACTTCTGTCTAAAAATCTTTTCCTTTCAATCCCCTTCCTACTAAATAAGAATACCAAAGTCATAAAAAATTGAATTCTATCCTTGTTAAGTTCAAGTATTACCAAGATTAGTATATTTTGCAATATTACATTAAATGTTTTATTTATTCTGGCAGAGTTATGGCCATGAATCCTCCTCTTCCACTCAACCAGCAGAAATATACAAATACATGTTTATAATATCTGTATACTATGTTAAGTATAAAAGGTTAAAAACGCATTGAAATTGTGTAAATTTCATGTAGAAATAATTATACGATAATAAATAATAATAGTAGCGGTAGTAATAGTAGAAATTGTTATAACATTGTAGAATATAATTCTATTTTACAAAAGCATTAAACAGGCTAACTAATTTACACGCATTTTTGAAACTATTTAAGTTCATCACAAAGCAAATACATTTGAAAGTGACACTTATACAGGAAAATAAATCAAATTATAGGGCCTATTGTAGCAGCAGAAATGCGATTTATTACATTTTTGCTGGATACAAAATATTGGATAAAAAAGTAAAACAAGGCCATTAGGAGTAAATTTAAATTTGTAAATATGATTGAAGATGTATCAGATTTTAGAGTGATCTAGATAAGTGGATGAGGATTGCTTTTGAGTACAAAAGGAGAAGATCAAGAGGTAGACTAAGATTATGAGGTAGATTTGGACGAAGATTTAAACTAGATTTTGGACTAGTACTTGTAGCTTAATTCATGAATAAAAAAACATCCAATTTTGTACAACAGTTAGAATCAAGCTGGGTGTAAACATTTTGGAAGGTTTGGGAATTGTAATTAATATTCTTTTTCTCATTCAATGTACAATCATTCAAGAGTTTTTTATTTAAATATGAATTTACAATATTTCAGTATTTAAAAACACATAATTACTCAGTTTATATTTTAACAATAATTTTACATTTAAAATTAACTCCTAAGATTACGTTATAAATTTATTTATTTAAAAATTAAAAAGTAACGAAAAGTCAATTTAAATCTGTAATTGTACAAGATTCGTGTTAAAATAGTTATATTTAAGATTACGTTGTCAAAATAATACATTAATATTCCCTACCTAAAGCATGATACCATACATAATTACTATTCAGATTTAAATAGAAATTCTCTAGGAATTAACATCAATCGGGAACAGTTATGCTGTTTGAAGTTACTCCTAAGTATTGGTAGAATCTCGTACTTAGCTTCTCGGTTGGATAAAACATCTGAAATCAGAGAATGATACAGCTACATTGAAGATACATTTGGAATATTAATTGTGACATTCATTACGTTAAATTTGGTTTGACGAACGCGCGCGCTCTATACAACACTTCGACAAAAATCTGTATTTAACGACATCATTTGACGAAACAACCGAATTAGTACACGAGGAGTCTTACAATTCTCTACAACAATCAATTAATTAAGTTATCAACTTATTATTGGCGACATGGTGGCAAGCCATAATGAAATACTCAAAACGCAAGTCGACACTAACTTAATGAATGGGACAGACATAAGTAATTATAGACATAATAAACAAAAGTAATAATGCTAAAATAAAATATCATAGGTAATAACAATATTGGTAATAATAATAATAATAATAATAATAATAATAATAATAATAATAATAATAATATAATAATAATAATGAGCGATTCCATGAAAATGTCATACCGAGGTGAAAAGTTTGAAACTGTCGCAGGAATAATTTTGTTGATGTAATATATATCTGTAAATATCAAATTTTATAATTCTATAAGGAAATGTTTCAAATATGCATTATTTTAATCTAATAATAGCGGTAGAACTTGTCATATTCCAAACCTGAAAAAATACGCAAAATTTTACCAATTTCTTGTTTAATGATTTGGTTGTAAGAATTCGTTTTATTTCACAAAATCTTTTGTTAAACCATACTTTGGTCCTCCTTGGTCGAACTTAAACAATATTAATTGGATTCTGATATTCTATATACCTTAAATGTGTCCTATAGTTGTTAACTGTAAGTTATGGTCAGTCAGTCACAGAAAACGGATAAAAATTACTGTATACAACATAATAATTGATGGATTAAAATTTCCTCTTTGATTCTACGTTATCGGTACACAACTAACAAAAAACGTATAGATGACATTTTCTTGTAAAGTCATTATTTTTCCCGCTGGAGTCCCGTGACTGACTGACTTTTTGTCCCCCGCACTTATATTGCTAATACGCATCAGTTGCTTGCTGGACTCCGCTGTGTATTAACATAAACATGGTTTAGGAAATCTGGTAGACTGTTCGGCTCAGCTGTTTCATAAAATAATTACTGGCCCTTCTTCTGTGACAATTTGAGCTAAAAGGCAGCCAGCGGAAGGATTTAAATGTAGAGTAATTACATGAAAATGTCATACCGATGTGAAAATTTTGAAATTGGCGCAGGAGTAATTTTTTCGATGAGATATTTTTTTGCAGATGAAATTTTCCGATTATAGAAGTTAATGTTTGAAATACGGATTATTTTGATCTAAATTAATAGTAGAACATGATATATTTCGAAACCTGAAAACAAATGCAAAATTAAACGAAATTTTGTTTTGCGATTTCACTGTATAAATTAGTTTTGTTTCACCGAGTTATACCATATTTCGGTCCTTCCTGATCATAAATGTAACACTAATAATTGTATTATAATATTCTAGATAATTAAAATGCGCCCTATAATTATTAAGGGTAAGCTACAGTCACATAAAACATACACAAATTATTGTACACAATACGATAATTGATGGATCCAAATTTCCTCTGGGATTCTACGTTATCGGCTCATAACTAACAAAAAAAGTATTAACGACATTGTCTCGCAAACTAATTACGTTAATTATATGAATTGCATTTTTATATTTTTATTAATGGCATTTAAATAATTCCTCATTATGCGATTCTTCAACATCTATGTTATTAAGTGAGTGGAATTGATAGCAAGTGCGCGGTTCGTACGTGTTAGAAAATGTGTGTTTGTGGGAGGCCTTGAACCTGAAAGGTTCTTGCATTAGTTTGACCTTTGACATGGCATGTGTGTCGTATTATCGGGGATACACAGTGCGATGTCGCCACATTGTGCTAGCATTCACTTTCTGAAACAGAGTCATGCTTGTTAATTGCAAAAACAGTTCTAAACCATATTAAGTTTCTTGTATAAAAAATACAATTTGCGTAGAGTATATGTGATTAAGTATGTATAACCTATAGTGTAAAATGAAATTATTATTGGGTGTAGCGTTACTGGAAACCAACAGTGAAAATACGTATGACAACGCTGTACTATGTGCGCCACGTGTAAACAATCAGTCAAAATAAGATTTCGCGCATTGTAAGAGATTTCTTTCGATTGTTTTAGTTTAAAAATAGCACACATGTCAGCAATATAATTTGTAATCAGTTGCTTTGAAAGAATTATAACATAATTTTCCATATTTAAATAAAAAAATCTAATAATTTGTATACTGTAATTTTTCTTAAAAATATTTTTGTCTTTATAGTTGAGACGCGTGAAAGTTAATTTTAGTTTTCTGGAACGAACAATGCAAATTCTATATCGGCATTTTTATTTATTTTAATGGTTCAATCTATTAACAGCATCAGATAAATTTTAATCAGTAAAATGGATGTAATAAAATTACTCATATTAGGCATATTTAACTATAGTTCTTAAGAAGTTAATATTTTCTTTATTTTGTGAAATTTAAAATGATACATGGTAACCAAGTTAAATAAATTAAACTATTTATTTAATATTTTTACAGCATATCAAATTATACATTTCCTATACATGATAAAAGGAGTGAAGTTCTTTATTCATCTCCATATTATCGCTTTTTATATATTATCCATCCATAGTAATTCTGCCCGAGGGCAGGTCTTTCACTGCAATCACAGCATTTTCATGCTGTGCTTGCAGCTTTACTAGGGAATTGCAGATGTGGTAGCTTCCCGTTGCTTTCCACACCGGTCAAGGATGATGATAAGAATGATGATGACCATATGGTTTCGGGGACCGTTTGGGTCAAGAAAGGTTTCTTGACATTTGTCTTACAGGTGAGGAAAAACCCCGATAAAAACCTCACCCAGAAAAACTGTCCCGACCGGGGATCGAACCCGGGCCCACTGCGAGACAAGGCAGCACGCTACCTCGAGACCACAGCGGTGGACTTATATATTATGATTTGATATTATTTTGTAATATTTGTATAATATTTGTAGCTACAGAATATTAAAGTCTAAATAAAATTCAGATATGTCAGTCAGTCACATAATGCAGTCAGTCAGTCACACATCATATATTAGGTTATAACTCTGGTCTTAATTGTGATTTTTGTTTCGTTTTTTATTGAGAATGTAATTTGAAATGTATCCTCCAAACGGTATTTTGGAAAATTGAATTAGGAAACCACTTCACAGCATGATGCAGATGAACATGTTAAGCTGCATGATGAGTTTACATTTATGTCAGTCAGTCAGTCAGTCACACATACTTTGATAGATAATAAATAGCACTGTTTTTCTTCAAAAGTTGTATATTTAAGTACAGTCTTAACCACACACTATTCCTCTATCATATCAAGTAGATAACACCCCTAATTTCAATCAATTGGAATATTTATGCAAACATTTTGCTGCAAAAGAGTATTGTAAATGTCAGTCAATCACATATGGAATTGCTCAATAATAGTTATCACCATCTTCACTTCTGGGTTTAGACGATTCGCCTGTTCCGAATTTACAATGATTCCCTCCATCCCTTCCTAGGTCTTCCTACATCCCTTAATAATTTTGGTTTGTAATGATATACTATTTTGGACAACAATAAGAATAAGGAAATATTTTACCAAAGATTTATGAATGGAATCAGAGAAAGAAGGACGAGGTAAAGACAAAAACTAACGGACACAAAGAGTAGCCAAAACAATGGATGAAAGTGGTTTGGAAGAAGGGGTATGTAAATGTAGGGAGGAATGTAGATTTGCTATAGCATATTTGAATGCACACAGCATATCAAAGACACTGTAAAACCGGTATAGCCCGGTCAAGTTAGCACAAAAATAGGGGTAGGCTTACAAAAATTCGTATAGAGCTGAATATTGTTACATATGTTGGGAACACTATAATATGCACGCTTTTTAACCGCTAGTTAACCTCATACACATCATGGGATATCTAATATAAGTAAAAATATTGGTTGTATAACATATATAAAATTATGTATTTTATGATTATGAGAATATACATAGAAAAGAAACGCAGTCCCAAATTTATTTGCTCCGTATAACCTTGAACAAACTTTTGCCGACTATTCTATTGTTGCCCGAATGGCGACAGTCGTATACCCGTTTTTTTCTGGAAGGCATAAACGAAAGACTTTTAGTTTAATGTTTAACGCTCCTTTACAGTGAATACACGTGGCTATTGCTACACGTGCTTGGTTAATAATATTTTAAAACAATTTGTGCTGTTCAATAATTATAAAAAAGTCGCAATTTTGCTTTGTTTGTAGTAAACCTTTGACTAAAAATAAAAAAAGTTATTGTTGATCGTGGAATGAAGAATGATTGATTCAAGTGTTGAAAGAAATTATGGGTTTTCTGAATACCTGAAGGACAAGAAATCTGTGAAAACTCATGTGCAGTGCCGTAAAATATACAACCTTTTTTTCTCAGAAAATGGAGGAGGAAGGAAAGAGTAATAATTTATAAATGAGAAGATTATAGGTATAATAATGAAACATGTAGAATGGTTATTCAACTTAATGGTATTATTCTCGGAAGAGTTCTATTGCTTCAGTTAAAAGGCCGCATGAGATAATAAGCCAGTATATCTGAAACCAGTTCACCTCGTACTAGAGCACGCGTAAGTGAATCTTTTTTTTTTCTTTAAACAAAAAATATTGCTTATTTTATGGAAATGAAGCGAATGAAGATGCTGAGAAAAAAAATGCAAAATGTTAGGAGTAAAATTTATAAAGTTGCTACATTTGAATTTAAAGCATCCATTCTGAAGGTAGCTCGGACTCGTTCTGATGACGTAGCAAAAAATGTTACTGCTCAGTACGAATATGATTTAATTGCAGCCGAGAGTAAGTGCCATAATAATTGCTATAGTTTCTGCTTGAGATCCACCACTGGGGGTAAAACCGGTCGTTCTCAAGATACATCTACCAATGTTTGATGGAGGAAATATTTGCATGCATTGAAAATAGTAATGACTGTCAGTTTTCATTGGAAGAATTACAAAATAATTGCAAAAATCCAGCTTTAGATAATAGAACAATTAAGATTCGATTGAAGTTAAAGTGTGGTAATAACATTATTATCACTGAAAAACCGGGAAAATTAACATTAATTTGTTTCTTTGATGATCACGATATTCGTAATCCAAATTGTATGAGAAAGAAAAATCAAAATGAAAAGGAAGAACGATTTAGAATCATCAAAGCTGCAGCAGCAATCATGCGAGAGGACATTCATTCTTCACTATTTGATAATACCAATTGCCCCCCGCCTAGTCGAATGTTTGAAAATATTAACAGCGATATTCCGGAGTCATTGACTTATATTTTTGGAACAAGTAATTCTTAAAAACTAAACAATTTAAACGAGAACATTTAAAACTAATATGTACTAATATCAGCTACACTTATGACTGCTCTTAGGCCTAGATATTTCAAATCAAAATTGTAATTCGATCAATTAATGGATAATAATTTGGGACCAATTCAAACGTTACTCCCACCTGCTCCAAAAGACTTCTTAACACCATTTTTTGCAATTGCAAAAAGATTGTAGTACAAAATGTGGCTGTAAAAAAGTCGGATTATTTTGTTCACCACCAGTATGTACCAATTGTCAAGGCTAGTCTTCTCCAATGTTGAATCAAATGGAACAGATGAAGATTTGTATGATTTCTATGAGGAAACAATTGACATCTTTCTCAGAACAATTAACAAATATCCAGCAAGAAGAAGAAGAAATCGAAGAAGACATTACTGTCGAAGTAGAATTCGAAGATTATCAGTCAGATTAACATTACTCGGAATCAACAATTTTAGTCACTTAAATCATTTCCAATAGTACCATTTTTTAATTAATTCAATATTATTTAATAAAACTTCATCACAATAGATCGTGGAGTATATCTATCGGGCACACCACGTTAAAAAATGCTCCAAGTACACTAAATCATAGGTGATGCGGAAATGTGTGCATGTTATGTGGAATAGGACTTCTTCAAATTTTAGAATCGTGATATCTTACGAATAGTGATTCTTATGTAAAAAAGTATAAGAACAAAATGTGTAGATAGTTACACGTTCTACAATTTTTGTTGGACCTATTTTTATGATAAAACTTACCGTTTAGCTGAAAAATGCAAAACACTCATTTTTGCGAACTTTGACCATGAATAACTTTTTTTTATATATGGGATCGATGGGGACTTTTCACATTTCATTTATAATGGTGTTCCCAAGATTCGTACCAATTTTCAGCTCTATGCGAATTTTTGTAAATTGAAATGTCTATTTTGACTGAACTAGTAAGCGAAGTGTAAATTCATAATAATGTGCGCCAAAAACTATGGCAGTCGAAGTTTCAAGCAAATTCTAGACTATCATCTATGGAAAGAGACTTTTTGTGAAGATCAGCTTTAATTAAAAAAACAAACAAGATGAGAAAAATGTGATAAAAACTAGAATGGGAATAAAATTCTATATTCGATTATGTACAACGAAAACATCTACAAGTAGTGAAATATTTGCAAATTATTGTTATTATTTTGTAGTACTATGTTTAGTATACTAAAGGGTTAATTTTATATCATCTTACTTTACCGTGTTACATAATTCAATGTAACTAATTGATTGGGATCACAAGGATGTAATCAAATATATTTTAAAGTATGATCTTAAAGAATCGCAGTAGTTTGCAACCTATGACTCGTTCTAATGCACACATTTAGATACCAAATAAAAACCAAATAATTTGTAAGGAAAATTAAGAAAATTTAACTTATTTTTCATCATTATCATCATCATCATCATCTTTCTTCAACGCATTAGGTCTAGTGGCCCGTTACGGTCTCGTAACATCTTTTGATAAGTCTTCCCAAAGATCTTCCTCGAGGATAATTCAAAATCTAATGAGGGATGTAAGAACGATCCATCCACTGAAGGTGTTGTAGCCAATTATTTGTATATGAAGTTAGTTATATGGTCCACAACAGAAGTGATTTTAAATTCTTGAAGGATATCTACGTTTTTCTTTTCATCTAACTTTGTGTATACAGCTGTTCTTCTCGTGAACTTAATTTCGTTAGCTGCTATTCTGCTTACATCTCTTTTGCATATAGTCCAAGCTTCGCTTCCATAGATAAGCATTGGTTTTGCTAAGGTATTATAAACTCTTATTTTTGAATGCCTTTGTACTATAGATGGTTTAAAAACTAATAATGGTTTCCATAGATTTATTATAATTCTGAGTTTTAATTGATATATCGATTTCGCTGTCATAACTAAAATGATATCCAAGATATTTGAATGAATAAACTTGTTCAACTAACTTATTATAAACACAAGTTGTATTACGAACAGGTTCCTTTGAAAGCCATCGATTTTGTTTTACTTTTAGAGATTTTCATACATATTGTTCTACCAACATTTGAAGTTGATAAGTAGATCGTTGTAATCATCCTCCGTATTTGCAAAAAGCACCACATCACTTGCAAATAACATCCATATTTAAATTTCTATTAATGCAAATATTGCCATGGTGTCTGTTTCCAATCTTGTATTAATGCATTTATATAAATTAGAAATAGCGTAGGAGATAAACAGCAGCCTTGGCGAATTCCTCGATTAAGTTGTACATTTGATAATATAATTTCCACTTATGTAGGTAAAGAAATTGGTAACATATAAAACATAAAAATAAATAAAAGCGTTCAATTTATTCTTCCGCAATTAAAAATTGTGAAGTATTCACTCGTGCAGTAGAAATCCCATAGAGCTGCACACGTACGAAAAGAAAATATCTGAATTCAGTTATAAAATAAGTTTATTTTCAAATTGACGTACCTATGTTACTTGCGTTAGTGAAACGTTCACAGTTAGTGAAGGCACAAAAAGTGAATCCGCGGTAAAATAATTGCTATTGGATTAGGAAAGTGAACTTCGAATTCGGTAGTTTTTGTTCAGAGAGGGTCATGGTAGCGAACTGAAGTGCAAAGTACCTACCACAAAAAGTTCTACGACATATGTGAGACAATACACACATTTTAATTAATTTTTAGTTGAATTGCGTTCATTTTTTTCCAACTGCTGCATTGCGGTAAATGTAATTTTAGTGAACTCCATTCCCTTCTCCAGAACTCTAATCAGGATATAGTAATATTAATAATAGTAATAATAATAGCAATAATAATAGCAATAATAATAATAGCAATAATAATAATAGCAATAATAATAATAGCAATAATAATAATAGCAATAATAATAATAATAGCAATAATAATAATAGCAATAATAATAATAGCAATAATAATAATAATAGCAATAATAATAATAATAGCAATAATAATAATAATAGCAATAGTAATAATAATAGTAATAATAATAGTAATAATAATAATAATGATAATAATAATAATAGTAGTGATAATAATAATAATAATAGTAGTGATAATAATAATGGTGATAATGGCAATGATGATAATGGCAATGATAACAGTGGCAATGGTAATGATAATAATGATAGATTGAGAGACTTGTTTAATAAGTGTATTGCAGTACAGAAGATTCCTCAAGAATGGAATCTAAGCTACATTGTACCTATATACAAGAAGGGTGATAGAAGGGAAGCAAAAAATTATAGAGGAGCAAGTATAAATAATACATTATATAGAATATTTACGAATTTATTAAAAATTAAGGTACAAAAAGATATTAAACACAAAATTGGAGAATATCAAAATGGATTCAGACCGGGAAGGTCATGTGCTGACAATATATTTGTAATCCAACAGTTAATCGAAAAAAGGACTGCAGTTGGAAAAGAAACTCATTTGACAATGATAGATTTAGAAAAAGCTTACGACTCAATCCCAAGGAACAAATTATGGGACGTATTAGAAAAAAAACAATATTGATAGAAACCTAATTGAAATTATTAAACAAATGTACAAAGAGAACGCGGCTTATGTTAAAATTGGGGATATATGATCCAATCCTAAAAATGTCACTAAGGGGTTGAAACAAGGGTGCAGTCTATCACCAATTTTATTTAATATTTATGTAGGATTTATATTAATGAAATGGAAACAAAGTTTCAAAGGTATGGGTATCCCAATAGGCAACAGATATTTGTTGACATTACTATTTGCTGATGATCAACTGGTTTCAGCACAAGACAAATTTGATATGGAATTTGTGATAAAAAGGTTGAAAAAACATATGAATCATTGAGTCTCACAGTAAATTTACAAAAAAAAAACAGAATATTTGACAATAAACAGCAATGAAAGACAAAATTTAACACAGGAAGAAGGAATTCAAATAAAGCAAGCGAAACAAACTAAATATTTGGGAACAATTGTGAATAACATTGAAGGTATAGGCAAAGCGAATAAAGCATAGATTTGAATTGAGTAGCAAAATAACATCTTCATTAACTTCCATATGGTGGGATAAGCATATTTGCAAATACACAATAAAATATATTGGAAAAACATTGTTGGAATCTGTTGTAATGTATGGAAGTGAGATATGAACAATCAGTAAGTACTACAAGAATACACTAATAGCTCTAGAAATGGATTATTTACGCAGACGTGTCAGAAAGTTAAAATTAGAACATGTCACAAATAAGGAAATTAGAAACATAATGGAAGCAGAAGAAAGCATAATTGATAGAATTGAGGAGAAGGAATTAAAATGGTTAGGACATATTTTAAGAATGGAAGATGAGCGATGGCCGAAACTACTATATCAATGGCAACCAACCAGAAAGAAGAAAAGAGGGAGACCAAAGTTAACATGGAAGGAAAATGTAAGCAAGAGGGCTAAGCATTGTAAATGCCCAAGTTTGGCATGGGAAGACGGCAGCAGTTGTAAAAACCCGATGATAGATAATTATTTATAAATAGGTTTACAATGTTGCCAAAGCTTTTTAAATTTTCTTCTTCTTCCTCCTTTCTTCTCTATCTTCCCAATCCAATTCTCTTCCAGACCTAGCTCCCTCATTCCTCTTATTACATCATCCATCTATTTAAATCTAGGTCGACCTCTCTTCCCTTTCCCAGGTGGAATCCATTCCAAAGCTTGTCTGGCTCATCTTTTCTCTGACATTCTACGTACGTGATCATACCATTCTAGTTGTCTGTATTTCACAAAATCTATTGAATTTTGGACTTTATAATAAATTGTCTCACATAATATGTCATAGAACTTTTTGTAGTAGGTAATATGCAGTTCAGTTCGCTACCATGACCCTGCTGATGATCATTCGTACAATACTCCAATTTGTAAGAAGAAAATGGCTGAACAGCAATTATGGTTACCCTTGATTTTTCAGTTTATTATTGTAAATTGTAGCTAGTCTTCTGTGTTTGCCAACATTTTTAAATATTTTAAACTCTTTCAAACAATTTTTATAACATTTGACAATTTTTAAGTATTTAAATATGCAAATCATAACATTGTAAAACGCTTAGACAATATTGTGTTGCTGGCTGCTATTTTCTCCACAGAGTATATTACTAAATCTATGATTTTTTGATCGCTGGTTTGGGTTATCGCTGGTTGGATCGGCGTTAGGAAGTGATACGTAAGCGTACACCCATTTTTAGTAAACGTTTGGCGATTTTAATATTATTAATATATTTGTTTAACATAGATTTGGGAATTTATTGCATTTGGTCATTCAAATGTCAAAGCGACATTCTGCCATCTAGTGTAAGCTGTATAAACTTTAGTAAGATATCGATACTAATCGATATGTGGCAAGGATGATAATCGATATTGTGGTCGATAATGAGTTATCGCTGGCTCTATAAACTCTGGCGCATGCGCTCTGTTGTTCTATAGGACTTTGAAAATATATCAGGTAACTTAAAGAGCTGTTTTTCCGAAGAAAATAACAGAACTCACTCCTATGAGACAAATAAAGAAAATTTTGAACTGGCTTAATTCAAATACATAGGAATAATAATAATACAAACAGGATTGCCAACATGTTTCCTTCCATTAGGACATGTAACAAATCCTACATCATTAATTTTTGAGCAAATTATTTAAGCAATTAACACTCAGAGTACTACAGCCTTTATTATTCTACATTACTATAATCGTAAGTTAGTTTTAATTAGGTGATATTGCAAGTGTTATATTTAGGATCCTATACTCCGATTGAACTGAAGATGACATTTTAGCTGAGTCAGCGCACTCGATAAATATGATCCCAACATCATTTTGACTCAGAATGTTCTTCTAATTCTAATTCTCAACTATCTTCGCATGATCCACATTATTTATATTGCATCTCTTAGGTTATTTATACCTAAACTGAAAAACTGCACTTAAACTTACGTGAACTATTTTCAAAGTCCTATAGAACAACAGTGCGCATGTCCAGAGTTTATAGAGCAAGCGATAACACCTTTGAATCACATATCGATTATCATCTTAGATTATTATCGATATCATACTAAAGTTCAAAAATCCTATACTAAATGGCAGCACGTCGCTATGAAATTCAAATGACCAATCTTTGCAATAAATCCGCAAATATATGTTGGAAAATATATGTTAATAATATTAGGACTACCAAATATTTATTAAAAATGGGTATACATTTGCTTATCACTTCCTAACGCCGTTCTAACCAGCGATAACCTTAAACAGCTATAGACAAAATCGTAGACTAAGTAATATACTCTTGAGAAAATAGCAGTTAGCATAATATTGTCTAATGGTGTTATAATATTGTAATTTGCGTATTTAAATAAATACTTGAAAATAGTCTAATAATGTTGTAAAATTGTTTGAAAAAGTTTAAAATATTGAAAAACGTTAGTAAATACAGAAGAGCTATAGATTACAACAATAAACTGAAAAATCAAGAATAACTAGAAGTGAAATTTAGCCTATTTGAACTTCTAATTAATTTTTCCGCTATTTTTTTTATTCATTCAAACCATAAATACAATTCTGATTCCAGAGGTCCACTACTTACATTTTACATCAATAATTCATTATTTTAATAATTTAGGTGTGCATCATACCGTATTATATTATTTGTATACTAAATTGAATTTTACATTGTTTCGTAATAATGTGGACAACCTCAATCAAGTGGCGAAGTCAGTTTGCGTACAATACATTGTCCGTGCAAATCACTCATGAATTAAAGTGTTCACTTGAAATCATATTACGCTCCATTTACGTCCACTTCAAAACGTATTTTTTCCTCCTCAGTTCATAGAGTTGTATTGATAGGATGTGTTGAATGATTTTCAAAATATCCGATAGTGACTAAGAACTTTTATAAAATACTAGCCTACCCGGCAGACGTTGTCCTGCCCGAACGTTCAATTCTCAGGTCATGGGTGGACGATAAAAATATGTTACTTTTTTACCATAAAACTCAGAAATTAGGACATAATTAGATATTATTAAATACGTTCGCAAGAAAACCTCTTACAGCCTTCTGTGGTAGCTCAAGAAGTGTGAATGATGTCACATAGTCATGAACATTAGAATTGTACCCTCCTTTGCAAATAAGAACCGTCAAATAACAATTATATTAGAGTGAAAAAAAGAAAAAGAAATTGTTGAAAGTCGGTCAAAACAGTTTTTATTATTTTTTCCCACATCTAGATTTCATTTCTGACCCACTGTGCACCGGTCCCATACTGGCCGACATTCCATGAGAAAAATTTCTTCTCCCGTGGAGACTCGAACCAGCGTACGTCCCATAGTTCTGCGCCAAGACTTCTTGCCTTAACCACTCGGCTACGGCGCGAGACTCTTGGTATCAGTGAAAGACAAAAATGGTTATTGTGAGTTATCCCTAAGAGATAAGGGACTCTTGGTATCAATGAAAGACAAAAATGTTTTTTGTGAGTTATCCGTAAGATATAAACATATGCTGTCACGGACTCTTTGGTAGAGTTTTTTGAGATATTCAATTCTGTGTACATTCATTTTGTGTATTTGTTATGGTTTAGGCAGCGTAAGCCATTTAAGCGTCCAAAGAGCTACTTTTTTCACGTTTTCCACTACAAAGGGCGATTTTTAAGGATGTAGGAGTCGAGTATCACAACTCCCTTATAGCCTATGTTCATCCCGGGAATCTCCTGAACATTTTGCAAAAAAACCCATCACAATCGGATCAACGTTATGGCCGCGCATGAAGTACGAACAAACAAACAAACAAACATTAATTTTTATATACAAGATTTAACACTAATTAAAATACAGGATTCGGTTATCCAGTAAGCTATCAATTAATTTAGTATTTATTTTTAGGAATAGTTAGCTATAAAACATTAATTAAGCAAATAGTTTTGTATTATAATCGGATTTCAAAAACAATAATTAAACACTCATGTCCACTACTGTGGTCTCTGAGTAGCATTGATCCCTCGTAAACAGAGGGCCTGGAATCGATCGCCTGTCTGAACAAACTTCGTGGCTTTCCTACCTATAGGGCCTAAGAGAAATACCATGATACATTAAGACCTAAATGGTCCCCGAACATCATCTAGCTATCATAACCATTAACATATTTGTTATGTTTAGTATAAATATGAGAGTTAACTATTTGTTGTCTTACACATTCATGTTGTCTCGGAGGAAGCACTTAATGGGAGAAAAAATCACGCGTTCGAGGAGGTCCCAATGTCTTCGTGTGATCAAAAGTTTAAAATCCCTCTCCCGGCAGTGCGTGGCAGTGTAAGGCTCGGATAAGGTGGGACATGAAAACATACTATAAGGTGAGAGGTTAAACCGTTGGAGAAGAATATAATTAGTACTAAAATTTAATATATTTTGGGCTCAACTGCACTTCTACTAGCGCTTGATTGTTCAGTTATATTCTTGTAAACTAAGCTCTTATTCTGTATTTACTAACATTATTTAATATTTTAAACTTTTCAAGCAATTTTTATAACATTTTTAGACAATTTTAAAGTATTTATTTAAAAACGCAAATCACAATATTATGACAATGTTAGACAATATTGTGATGCTAACTGCTATTTTCTCCACAGGGTATGTTACTTAGTCTGTGATTTTTCTATTGCTGTTTTGGGTTATCGCTAGTTGGATCAGCGTTAGGGAGTGATAAGTAAGTGTATACCCATTTTGAATAAACGTTTGGTAATTTTAATATTATTAATATAATTTTTTAACATAGATTTGGGGATTTATTTCAAATATTGGCCATTTAAATTTCATAGCGACGGATAGTAATCGAGGATAATAATCGATATATGGTTCGATTATGGGTTATCGCTGGCTCTATAAACTCTGGCGAATGCGCACTGTTGTTCTATAGGACTTGGAAGATATTTCACGCTAGTTTAAGTGCAGTTTTTCCATATTTTGTATTCCATTCTATTTCTGTGGATTTTAATCACCCTTGCATTGGACATAAAAAAATAATTATTGTCTCCTAAAAATTTTGCTTTTAAGGACTTGCATGATTTTAAAAGTATCTCCTCCATAACGATAATCAATTGTTTTATCTAGAATCCAACTAATGTTTGTATAATAACTTCTAGATAAAACTAAACCTCCAGTGTAACTAATCCAGTGGCACACTATCGAAAACGGACCTTCATGGCCACGCGGACACAAGCTCTCTTCCCCATACATCTCCATTCTCAGATTATCCACTCATCTCCTGTATAGTTCACCTCCCTCTAACCATGGTTAATATTATTGTCCAAGCTCATTCTTGACCAACCTACTTTCCCACTAGTTTTCCTCCAAAACGTTTCCATGTCCCTGTTTCATTTCCTGTTCGTTCCACATGTCCTCTCATCGCAGTATACGAGACATAACTTATTACATAAGGTTTCCCATAAAGAGGTGCAGCTCACTGTTTTATTATTCTTTCACCTGCCCGTCTCTAATTAATCTAACCATTTTGTTAGGAACTTTGTCAAATACTCTTAATCTTTGTTCCTCTTTTAAATTACGAGATAATGTTTTGTAACCATATAATTAGAAGAAAAATACTTCTATGTATTTTTAGTTGAACTTTTTTTTAGAGTTGTGATGAGAAGAGTCCCTGTAATGAATAACAACAAGGTTTCCAGCGTTGAGCCTACGGTTAATTTATTTGTTAAATCGAGTAAAGTTTTATTTATATAACTACTTACCTCATTATTCCACATCGGAAACGAAGCAATGTAGAAACGTAAAATATTTCATTACGAGTTAGTTTAAAATAAAACGTCCTTAGACATGATTAAAAACTCTAAACTCTGCGTCTCTACTTTTCTTTATACATTCTGTTTTCATGATCTTTGTGCTGGAATAAAGCTGATAGAAGAATAATTATTGTAAGCAACCATAAAAGCGTCGATTGCATAAATCTGCCTGGTACCAATAATAAAAATAAAATGCAGAGTCCCAATATCACTTGGACATACCATTCCTTCACAAGCCACATTATATTCCTGACTGATCTTTCACACACGTCTACTTATCTATAAAACTGCGTCGTTACGTCATTCGTTGTCAAAATTATTTATTGTTGAAAACGCCCTGAACCAAGTAAACCATAGGCTATGAGTCTAGAATAGCTCTAAAAGAGAAATTTACATTATTATTATTGTTATTATTATTATTATTATAACTATTATTAGGCTATACAATAATTTGAAGTTTGGCTTTTACCAATTAAAGGAAGAACAACATATTGTTTCGAGATAATGACCTATTCTCAAGATGCTCTATACAGGGTGTATCAAAAAGAATGGCGCAAACTTACAAGGTTGAAAGTACACGATAATAGAAGCAACAATGTCCCAGTAAACATGGGTCCGCAAACGAGCCGTTTACGAGATAATTACGAATGTATGGTTACAAGCCGCCACTGACTTCATTGTAAACATCGTCCTAGTTAGTAGAAATGTATTTGAATTTAGACTTTACTATTAATTTTTCATCTCATTTAGTTCACATTTCAGAGTTCACTTCACTTATGGGTTACCTGTTAAAGGAGATGTTAAAGTGCCTTCCTTGCATCTGGATGCAATACTGAGCTCGTCTCTGCAATGAATGTTCGAATTCTTTCGAAAACCCCTGGATCATTTCTAAATTTTTGACAAGCATGTACAACTCTCTGCTCCAGTTCTTCAATCGTGTTAACGGGTGTGCTGTACACTTCGCTTTTGAGGTGACCCCAGACATAAAAATCCAAAGGATTTAGATCAGGTGATCTTGGAGGCCAAGGTACATATCCGCCTTGACCTATCCATCTTTGGCTGTATCTGCGCGTTAGATGCCGTCTCACAGTAGCAGCAAAATCTGCCGGAGCTCCATCATGCATGTACCACAAACTTCGACGTTGCTAAAGGGGAACACCCTCACGCAATCCTGGAAAATGATGCCGCAGAAACCTAAGGTACCTCCGTCCATTACGTTTTCGTGGAAGAATGTGTGGTCCAATGAGATGATCACCTAGTACCCCTAATCACACATTCAGTGAGAACCGGTGCTGATGTGGTGGCTCATGAACAGCATGTGGGTTTATTTCACACCAAAATTATGATAATTAATAACACCACTGCGTGTGAATCCTGCTTCGTCTGTATATACAATATTACATGCGAAACAAGGGTTGACTACAGTCTGTTGTTGCATCCACTGACGAAACATCACTCTAGGAACAAAGTGTGCATCATTGAGATATTGAAGGTGGTAAGGGTACAGTAAATTGCGCTGTAAAATTCTCCATACACTACTGTGGCTTAGTACAGGCACTTGTGTGACAATTCTTCTCGTCGAGATTCCTGGAGAGAGCTGTACTGCTTCCAACACCATATCCTCAACCTCAGGCGTAATGTGAGCAGGCCTACCTACTGACTGTGCCATGTGCAAAACCCGCATTTTCTCTCGGGCGCTGATGGACCCTTGTAAATGTACGACTTTCAGGGTGTCTTCGATCAGGATATGTTTCTTGGTACAACGTGCAGCCTCCCGTGTAGTGCCATTAGCCCTACTGTACATGAAATGCATATCCGCATACTCTTCGTTACTGTAAGGTTCCATTTGTAACTACAACACAGCACACGTGGCATTCCTCAGACGAAACTGATACCTTTTGAGACTTTGTACTGTATCCGTCCTGTACGTTCTGCGTGTATGGTTTGATTACAACTCCACCTCTCGGCAATGTTCAGTTTTGTAAACAAAGAACATAAGAACATAAGACGGCTTCAAGTGCGCAAGGAGTAAACCGAACGATGTTACAAACGATGCCGTCAGTGGCGGCTTGTAACCATACATTCGTGATTATCTCGCAAACGGTTCGTTTGCGGACCCATGTTTCTGGGACATTGTTGCTTCTATTTTCTTGTATGTTCAACCATGTACGTTTTGAAACACTCTGTATATATAGGGAATCGAGTTAAGAATATTTTTACTTAACAATGATTTCCTAATTCCCATACTAATGGTTTTTTGTTGTAATCAATACAATATTTTATTTTTGTAAGTTTCATAATAGAATCTTCAAAATTTCGTCTGCAAAATATAATTAATGTCTCGCAACTAATGTCTTTTTTAAACAAAATTTTATTTGGATTTTTTCCCTGACAATAATTTAAAGTACTCTTTCAAGGTAGATATCGTCAGATTGCATAGTCTTGAACCACCCTGTATTATTCCGGGTTTGTACCAATCTTTGGTTTTGATGCGAGGAATTCGTTGAGATGCACTTTCACAGCTTCAACGTTTTCGAATTTGAGATAAAAATGGGCGAAATAGGCCAAGGATCGAAACAGATGGTAATCTGAAGATGCAAGATCAGGGACATATGCTGGATGTGGTAGCAGTTCAATTCCTCCTAATTCCTGAATGTTTGTTATGGTTGTTCCTGAAGTATGGATCCGGGCGTGTTTGGATGCACAGTTCTACAATTTCATGAATACTTTCCAGTTGTTGAGAATAAGATCCACTTCATCTCCACCCCGTCTGAAACAAACTACCAGTGAATCACATCTTGAAAATTCCTCCAGACGCACTTTACAATGAAAACCGACATTAATTATGTAACAACTAAATAATAAAACAACTTATCCTGTCAAAGGGGTGTCGTCGTCAACATCGCTGCGTAAAAATTCTCGCACCGCTTTCAGCGGTGAACGGCGAATAACGATGTTCCTCATATCCTCGGATGAAGCGGGAGAAGGTTCTGATAGAAATTGCGTTTTCATCTACTTACAATAAATGGTTCTTTTACCCGGAACAATCTTCAATCCGAACATATTTAATAAACGGTCTTCCGCTCTGTTCTTTTTTCGACGTAAGTTATATGAAACCGAGATTATAGAATTTTACTGACTGCTCATTAGTCAACTTCTCCCGAAGTAGACTTACTCCGTAGACTAGCATATAGAGCTAATAGATTGATTGTGCCCCCACACCGTCACAGGGGCTTCATTATAGTTGTGGCAAAGAAATGTAATTCTGACAATATACCAATAGTATATTACGATGCGAGGTTGGGAAGTGGCTTTTACAGAATCGAGGAAAATGTTTAAAAACCGAGCGATGGCGATTAATAATATTAATGAGGTGTATGGAAATACCGAAAACATACTCTCAGATAACATATTGAAGTCAGTTATTTTAGCACCTGAAAATGATTGTTCTTTTAAATTAATACTGATATTCTTAATCGAATACCTGGTGAACAGAGAACATATCATAGCTACGATACAATTATTTGTGATGATGACAGTGAAATCAATAACTATCCAGTAGAGTTTTTGAATTATTTGATTATTAGTAGTTTGTCACCACATAAGTTAGCATTGAAAGTTAATTGCATCGTTTTACTGATTAGAAACTTGAATGTAAAATAATCATTAGTTAATGGAACAAGAATGCGCATCAAGTTTATGTATCGTAATGCTATTTATTGAGAAGTTTTAATTTGATTCCACGTACAAATTTAACTTATTCTGGTACTATTTTACCATTTAACGTTAAAGAACTTAATTTCCAATTATACCTCCTCAAAGACAACCATTAGAAAAACATTGGAATTTTATTGAGACAGACAGTTTTTACACATGATCAATTTATGTCGCAGTAAGTACCGTAGAGTTCGATCGTTCGTTGGTTTGAGATTTTATATTTCCGAATATAATGGTCAAGGGCATTTAGTAAATGATGTGAGGGTGTTTACAAAAAAAAACATCGTCTAGACAGAAGTTTTAAATCGTTAAATTAATTTTCAAACTATTTTCAGTTCAATAGACAACATCTATTTTCTTAATCGCCCGGTGTCCTTTTTTTGTTTCGATAAAAAAATGAATAAACAAGGCGAAGTAAATATTCTTTATTTTATTTTTCATTCTTTTGTATTAATGTTTTATTTAAAGTTCATCATCATCATCATCATAGTACATTCACGAATTTAGGCCATTTGTTGACCTGTTTCGGCCTCAAGAGAAACACCATCCAGAAGTCTTTTCAGTGGACGTCCTGGTCTTCTTCTTCCTGCAGGTTGATATCTTAACATTAGTTTGGGTATTCTGTGATCTTCCATTCGATGAACATGTTGTATCCATCTTGACTTATAATCAGAAATTTTGTTTTCTAAAGATTCCATGTGTAATTCTTCTAAGATGTCTTCATTTTTTTTGTGATCTAGTAGTGTGTATCCTGCAGTCCTCCGAAGATATCTCATTTCAGCAGATCTAAGTCTCTGTATATCCTTCTGTTTCAACGTCCATACTTCGCTACCATACAAAAGAGTTGGAAGAGCCAGTGTTTTATACACTTTCCGCCTTGAATGCTTTTGGACTAACTGTGGCTTGAAGATAGAATTTATTAACCCTAAAATTCTTAAAAATTTAGATATTTTTGCATTTACATCCTTTTCTTCTTCATATGAGATATTGCATCCTAGATATGTAAAATTATTCACCTGCTCCAAAATTTTATTGTCCAGTACAATTTTACTTCTGACAGGATCTACACCTTGAAATGCCATAATTTTTTTTTCTGTAGATATCTTTAATCCATATTCTTCTGTAATTTTGTTAAGTTCATACAGACCTTTCTGTAGATTATCTTCGGAATTTGCTATTATTATTTGGTCATCTGCAAACAATAGGGTGTTTAATTTTCTATTTTCTGATATTCTTACGAGGGTTACACTATAATGAAAAATGTGCTTTAGAGGACAAAACATAATTTAAAGTTCATATAATTTGAAAAATATAGGCAAATTAACTGAGTAGCGGTGGCGGACCTGGTATATGGCAATATAAAACCAAGAAAATGTCAAAAAAACGCATTATTGTTTTTTAAATATGACTCGCCAAGCTATATCACATGATTCCTATCGTTCGTATTTTAAAATAAATCGAAGATTAATGCATAATGACGTATTTGAGACAAACTTAAACATTTAATATAGAAGAAATGTTGTTGCAGTGTTGCCAGGGGACGGGTAAACGTGTTCAGAAAGAATTACATACTACTTACGTTATTCAAAACAGTTAGCTTGGAGAATGGAGGTTTGTAGGTCATAGTTATCGGATTAGTGTATATGATTTCTTCCTTGCAATAGTACTACCTTTCCCACCTTATTTGTGTTCGTTCGTTCCCTCTCCTACACTGGGGTTTTCAGCTCAGCATTTTTTTAAAATTTGTTTTGTAGCAATTTTTAAAATTATTAACATATAGAATGAGACTTTTTTATATCTATACATATATTATTTTCATAGATAAGTGTATTGTGTATATAGTATAGAATATAAATAAATAAATATATATATATATATATATATATATATATATATATATGTGTGTGTGTGTGTGTGTGTGTGTGTATGTATTTCCTTTGCTTTGAAAAAGAAAGGCAATCAATTCCATTCCATTATCTAACCGTAGCTCACATACCGTACATTGACTATATTGATATTTCCGTTAGTCCCATTTTATTAAGATTATGAATTTGTTTCTTAATAATTTTCCCATAAGAATACAATTGAAAGTCCCGCGCTACCATTAATTAACTTGACGTCACGAGAATTGTTGACAAGATTTCAGCTTTTCTTCTCTATGTAATGTTTCAGTTAAAACATATTAATCTCTCCTCTTCCGATATAGGGAATTTATTCAGACTATTTAGCTCATGTCCCAAATGGAATGGGAGTCAATGACCAATCACGTTTCAATGATTTCTGTTTTACAACCAATCACAGTCGTGTTTCACGAAATATTTATCAATGTTAAATTTACCATATTAAAGAAAGCTCCTCCTTTTTAATATTCTGAAGAGGTCTGACCATTATTTTGCAGTGACTAATCCTGCAAGAAATATGGCTACCAGATTGTATATATAGTGCATAGATGTCAACACATAGCGCTTGCAGGAGTTAATATAAAAACATTTGTAGGAATTTATTATACCACCAAAAAAAGAAACCACTGTTTGCACTTTCTTAAATGTATTTTTTTCCCAGGTAACAATCCAGAAAAATATAATTGTCATATTTACATCATACGACATCAGAAACGAATTAATATACAGTTTGATGTGTTTCATTTTGTATCCACTAGAGAGCATTCTTACAATATTGCGTTCCTTTGGCAATAAATAGTATGATCTGGTTGTAGTGATAAACAAAAGAGGCAGATGAAGCGTACCAATCGTTTCTCATTTGTTTTCAAACATCGCCGTTTACATTAAATATATAAATATTTTAAAATAACTATAGTTAAATAATGATTTGTGAGTAAACAGCTTAATTTTATTCGTTAAATAGTCCTAACAAATGCCACTCTTGATTTCCAAATTCTCTAGATAAATTCACTCCTCACTTCGTGAGTCGTGAATTTATCGATAATTTGGAAATCACTCGTGGCATTACTTATGAATAATTTGAGGAATTTAGCAATCACCATTCAAAGCTCCCTCTGTATTTGCGATCCGATCAGACTTAGTTTTAGGTCCTTGCGGATACACGAAACATGAGGGTCTGTTTGATGCCCTTTGCTATACTCTTCCTTGTTAGGTTTTATGTGTGTTTTGGTCTTGAGTTGAAGTTCGATGCTGTTTTTTTTTAATATGTGCTGTGCAAGGTAGAAAAAGCGCCGACATTTGTCCATGCCCAACTCAAGCCCCGCACAAGCTCCTTTCAGATACAGAGAAGAATTTTCGAAATTTTTGTTATGATTGTTTTTGGTTTTGTACCATATTTGAAATGAGCATGACATTATATATTATGGACTTGAAATGAGAACCATAATAGCACACTTTAGAATAGAATCGATATATTTAGCTTGGTGGAGTTAAGGCTTCTTATTCCAGTCATTAGGACAAACATGTGTTACATTTAAATGAAAAAATAAAATACGGAATAATAGTACATACTAAATTTTTTTAGTGTATAATGCTATTGTGTTATTATTTAATTGTAATATTATTGTGCTTTCTTTATGTAATTGTAATGTTATTGCTTTTTTTGTTTATTTTTCCTTACACTAGTACCAATTATTACTTTATTGTAACGGACTGTCAACAGCACGTACGGCTTACTGCCCGTGCGACCCATATTTGTAAATAATATTGTAAATATCGTACTTTTTGTCTAATAAAGTCCTACTACTACTACTACTAAACAATTATCTGGTCAAACTGAACAATAATAAAAATAATGTTTAATAATAAAATTCAATTAAATATAAATAAAATTAAACTAAAAGGTGAATGTATACTCCAAGCTATAACAGCTCGAATCTACTACACATAAAAAAGAAAAGAAAAACAATATATTATACAAAGAATGCAATAAAATGTAACGAATTAATCTGTCGCTTATATATATGACATTAGGTAAATATATTGACAAATCTTAATACCATTTTTAATAAATAATGAAAAAAACATAATAGTTTAAAAAATTGTATTGGTGAACTGTTTATGTTAATAATTATATTTTCAATTTGTTTCTGAAATATTGTAAAGTTTATCAGTCGCTGACATAGGGTGGAAGCGAATTTCATATTCTAGCAAGAGAAACTGTAAATGATTTCGAGAAATAGTGTGACGAAGAGGGATATAAAGGGTAATGTGCTTATGGGATCGGGTATCTAATTTATGTGTATCAGAGAGTCTAGTAAAGCAGTGTGATAAAGAATAAGGTAATGATGAGTGTAATATTTTATAGATAAGAGATAGGTAATGGATGATTCTACGATCTTGTAGATGAACGTGGTGACCAGTCGGAATTTTCAATAAAGGTAAGGTTGCAACACAGTATAGTGAGAAGTTAGACTTACAAATGCTTTTGTTTTGGTTTCACATACAAACAGTTGAAGAGTATAATGTTTATCTTGTTTACACTCACAAACAGTTGAACAATATACTATCTGTATTGCAATCTTATCTTTTATGACATCCGGACTCTACTGAACACTTACATAAGTGATTCACTTAATTATAGTTATTTACAAGTATAGGAATTCAATATACGAGTAGTAAGAAATAAAATATATAACGATACATGGATGTAAGAATTTTACGTAATCTTTTAAATATTATCCCTCGTCTATTGACTCGGACATAAACATTTCACGTTATACGTGAAACAATGTCATCTATTATTGTATCGTAATATACTAGTACGAACTCAATGATCTCCGTAACATCGATCTTTGCAACAGCTGTTGCTTGATAAACGCGACAAAGTTATGGGATTTTACAGACACTTTCACGCATGACTTTTCCAACAACCACGTCCGAGAGAAAATCGACCGAACGTGCCAAAATCGTCAACATTTTGTATTTTATTACGTCCAGGATTTTTAACTACCCAGGATGAAGTTCAGATGGGGTTTCAATAGTTCAGATATTCATTGTGTAGGTTAAAATCAGAAATATTTATGGTTATCAAAAATGTACAATTTTTTTTATTTCGTCGTACATTGTTACTTGGTTCGTAATAATTTATTCTAAGAAATCTATTAGCGTTTTAAAGTCTATTTATTTATCTTCACATTATTATATCATTCGGATTATTACTACTAACCATGTGCGAAAATTGTAATTAAAAAATTATACACTTATGATATCCCGATATTTCTATCTTAATTACAACAAAATCATAAGTAATACTTTCAAAATTTATAATTAGTATAATCACATACTGGAATACGTGTGGAATCTATTATAGAACCCTATCAAACCACGGCATATATGTATTTATTGACCCAATAAGCAAATCCGATGTATAGGTTTGTCGTGTTAAGTGAATATAAGAAATTCAGAAAATTTAGCAATTTTGCAACTTCTAATATAACGAGACCAGTAATAATGTATGCAGGTGAAACATGGACACAAAGGAAGATGAAATTTCATTAAGGGTATATGAAAGAAAAATCATTAGACCAACATGTGAAAATGGAATAAGGACTTAATCATAAAATATAGTATTTGTAGAGGACAGCATATTAGAAAATTTATAAAATCGCATAAACTGGGCTGACTAGGACATGTTTATGGAATAAATGAAAGTGTTATACCCAAAAATATATTAAATAGCGTTCTACTCGGACGTAAAAGAAGAGGTAGATCAAGGAAAAAGTTGAATGAAAGAGTTAGAGGGGGACCTTAATAAAATTTAGGACAAGTCGAATTTATATTACGACTTCGCTAGATTACGGACTATACAGAGTGTAACTGGATTTAATATGCAAACTTCTAATGATGATAGCATAGATCAAAACCGAACATTTTACACGCTTTATATTAGCTTGACCTGTATCTATCTATCTATCTATCTATCTATCTATCTATCTATCTATCTATGTAACGGAATCTTTCAACGTCATTTTCACCCACTTAATATCATTGGATCGACTTGAAACTGTGTATAATTGTAAAGGACCCGTGACAATACAATAATTTCACTTTTTTTAAAATCCTGGCCAGAATCACCAGAAAATTAAAAAAAGTGTCTTTGTATCTATGTAACGGAATATTTGAACACGAATTTCACCCACTTAGAAACATTGGATCGACTTGAAACTTTGTATACGTGTAAAGGACCCGTGACAATACAATAATTTCATATTTATTTTCTAAAATCCTGGCCAGAATCATCAGAAAATCAAAAATAGTGTCTTTGTATCTATGTAACGGAATCTTTGAACACGGTTTTCACCCACTTAGAAACATTGGATCGACGTGAAACTTTATATACTTGTAAAGGACTCGTGACAATAAAATAATTTCATATGTAGTTTCCAAAATCCTGGCCAGAAACATCAGAAAATAAAAAAAAATATGAAAACTGGTATAACAGGTTGCGGACTTGTCGACTTTTTAGTCAATCGTTGTAGGAGTGCAGTTGGAAGAGCGGTGAACTCTAGTGGTATATAATGTCAGTAATCCATACGTCGCTGGTTCAAATCCGGCTGGGAGGGTTTTTTTTATAGACGAGTATTACTTTTAGCTCATACCACAATAGTATCGAATTTAAAGATATTTACATTTTTTATCTTATTCTGTAAAATATTAAAACTAAAAAATAAAAAATAAATAATAGTTTTAAAAAACTAAATCATCACGCTTTATTAGAAAACCGAACTAAAATAATGAAAAATAATTTTAATTTCCAACACGCTTGGGATAAAATTAAAGTTGTCAACAAAAAAATCGTCTCCAACACACACAGAATAAAACTAGAGTTATCAACAAAAAGAAAATTTTACCATCAAAAGCGTGGGGTGCTTTATATGATTTTTACATTTTCTTCTTAGAAACTTTACTTTTACCAATATCTGTTTATTATCAAATATATTAATTGATATAGAGCACCCCACGCTTTTGATGGTAAAATTATTTTCTTTTTGTTGATAACTCTAGTTTTATTCTACATGTATTGGTGTTGATTTTTTTGTTGACAACTTTTATTTTATCCCAAGCGTGTTGGAAATTAAAATTATTTTTCATTATTTTAGTTCGGTATTCTAATAAAGCGTGTTGATTTAGTTTTTTAAAACTATTATTTATTTTTGTTATATGATCATAGATCTGAAATTAATTATTGAATGAAGAAAATGGCCGTCATAAACTGCAGCCTTCGTATGTGTGATTGTTATAGTACAGACGTCCATGGTTGGCATATTGACCCATGGTTTCTCTAGATGAATAACCTTCTGATAATGTGTTCTTGTCCGGTTCGGTGTAGAGTGTTGGTTATTCTGTGTTGTTCGGCCCTATTCGTGTCTGCGGTGTTAATATCAAGAGGTGTTTGTTGTCGTGTTTTAGGTTCTTGTGTGTTTATTATTGAGGTTAGTAAGGTTACGACTGTTTAATAGTTTTGGGTTTTGCATGTTTTTGTAGAAGATTTGTATTTGCATTGCTGTCTGTTGGTTTTCGTGGTGTTGTTAGTTTCGGGGGTCGTTTGTGTTTTTCAATGTAGGAAAATTTAAGTTATCTAGATCATAAATATCAATATCACATTCGCCATTTTATGTGAATGTATAAATAGTATATTTTCTGTTCATATTGTCTCAGTGGTGGCGTTTGTGTAGAGCTCATCATTCATCCGGAGATACCCAAGTCCTTGGGTGATCAAAAAATATCTGAGATCCAAAGTTTAAACTCCTCTCCCGACAGATCGTGTTACAAAATAAGATAAACAAAGGCAAATCAAAATAAATAAGAAAAAATAAACATAATTTAACTATATTGTTAAATGTTCATGTTCTGTCGGAGGTGGCTCTGGGATAGAGCTGATCACTCATCTACAAATGACGAAGTCGTTATCTAGTGAAAAAAATCGTTGTTGCCCAGATTTTAAAATCCTCTCCCTACAGGTCGAGTTACCTGCAAAAGGTGGGGTAAAGAAAGATTGATATAGTTTAATATTGTTTAACAGTTTTGAGTTTTTTGGAGAAATCTCGTAATAAAGGGTTGCATTGGTATGGCAACTGCGATACGGCTAAATCGTATAGCAAAGTTCAACTTTCCAAATAATCAATTACATTAAAAATTACACGTAATCCCTCAAAAAGGAAAGGGTTGTTTGTGAATAAGATAAGATTTATCTAGTTCATCTTTATTCAGTAAAACGTGAAACACAAGAGTCTTGAAAATTATTTTAAAGTAGCATAATCTAATGCTAAGTGATTTACATGTAGTAGGCCTATTTTTAACAAATATTTAAAACACAAGAAAATTACAATATTAAAAATCCAATATTAAAACAAATCACAATATTTAAACAAAATTTATAAAATACAAGTTTTTGTCAGTTTCGCACTCTCATTCTATGTAAGTCTAATGGTGAAGTTTAATTGTAATGGGACAAAAGCAATAAAATTAAAAGCATGAATGTTACAAGACATTAAAATTGTTGTTAGGCTGGTACGAGTCGAAATCAGCCATTGAATGAAGAAGCATAGGGTGTTGCGTCGTTTAAGAATTTAATTACATGTTAGGTTTCCATATGTGAAGTCACAGAACTGTCATCTTCAAGTTGAATTCCATTACATCTGTAAGTAAGAACATTTGTTTATCATTGGTTATCTTATCAGGAACATTAGACCCATTAGTTAGCTTATTCTAATTCATACGCTTTATAAATGTGGCATTTTAAATTATTTTGTAAATTAAAAATATCGATTTTTAAGGTAAAATTATTCGAAAATTAAAAAAAACAGCTGATTCATGGATAAAGGATTTTGAAAATATATGAAGTAGTTTATTTAGACTAAATTATTTTGAAAATAAATAAATGGCTTGCTTTACATATCAACTATTTTTTAAATTCAAAATGTAGGATACTGTAAAAATGATTTGAATATATCAAAAAAGAATCTTACATTACAAATAAGTTATTTTGAAAAAAATTCCTGTGTTCTAATAAATGAATCAAAAATATTTTTAAAAAAGCCTATTTTATGGTATAAGTTGTATTGAATAAGGTTATAAAAATGAAGATTAGTTTATTTTGAGGATTAATAACTATGGCATTAAAACAATCCTTATTTCTAGATATATAAGCCATCATAACGGAAAATTCAACATCTTCACCATTTAAACAATACATTTGAAAATGCATTACACATTTAATTCTATCCGACGTGGTGACAAATTTTCAGCAAATTTTGATGAAGTGAAGCAAAATAGACATTGGCCTAACATACAGTCTCAAGACACCTGGTTAGCCGTCGCGGTTCGCCCAACAAATCTCAGGTTCGAATCCTGGCGTTTCTGGAGAGACATTTTGGCCATACTAGGATTTATCGGGATTTTCTCAGAGTTCTACCGAATTTCATCCTCCAATACTCTGCTCTTCTCTTCCCTCTCCATCATATCATTCCATTTTTATTTTATTAATTCCATTCCATATCACCCTTGATCTCATCTTATTTAGGAAAAATAGTCTGATCTGGCAAACCACAGGTGTTTAAAATTTGTCGTTGTGGTTATCCTGAGGGAGCACATTCAAATACTTCCTCGCGCCTCTAAACATATGTGACAACTTAAGGCAGTAATGGGCTTAAAGGACCGTTGTACTCCCCTCCTGAAGACCCTGTGCCCTGCCCAGAAAATGGCGATATACGTCTTGTGTGAATATATAATATTTCGAAACCAGGAACACTGAAATAGACTACATAACACTGTAGAATATTTTCATTTCCATTAATTCATAAAAAAAAAAATTGTACTGTAATACAATGAACCTACAAAAGGCTGCTATGTTATGGACATTAAAAACACGAGCTCATACGTTATAATCTAATCTAATTTATGAATTATTTTTTATTTGAGAAATATTTTAATTACAAAAAATTTCAAATTTCATATTTACAGGTATATTCTTATAGAAAATTGGAAAATATGGCTGGAATGACAATCATTTAAAAATTGCAGTATCTAGTATTACAATACATAACTATATCATATTATGTATGAGTTCACACCTACCGTTAAGAATATAAAATATGGAATGCACAGTTATAGAAAGGGAAACAAGTTTAAGACTTTCACCGATTGTTTGGCGATTTGATAGTATTTTGATATAAGGCATCTTTATTATCCACTGACTGTATTATACAGTACTGTATTGTTAATGCGTATTACAAGTTTTGACATCTATATGACCGGATTTGAACCCATATAGTTATTAGTTCGCTCTAATCCCCACCAAAATAGAAGTGCATGTGGCCGGGAACTAATTTTGAGGTCAAGTTATGTAAATTGAAACTTCAGAAAGAAGAAAATTCGATGACTTTTCTTATTTCTAATAGAAAATTGTTTACGTCGAAAGTTTAATTTGTTTACCTTAATTACATCCCATTTAGGTGAATGTGACGACACTCAGGTTCAGTTCATTTGCATATATTCATAATAAATGCATTTTAGCAACATTGTTTATTAATGGATTTGGATAAAACGACGTAATTATTGGCTTCGACGTTTAAATAATCTAATTGGATTTGAATTTAGTTAAACTTTTAAAATAGTTTTATTTAAGTATATATATATATATATATATATATATATATATATATACATATTCTCCGTTCACTGAAGACCACTAGTTCCCATTCTCACAATTTTCGGGTGATTGATTAAAGAGATATCTCCATCTCGGTGAATGGGTAAAGTGAGATCCCAAAAACTGTAAAAAATGGGTTATCTATCTACAAAGAGTGATTTTGTTCTGTGTCAAAAATAAGGTATTGACATTTTACGACAGTGCAGTATCTTAGTGACAATATTGATTATATTATTCATAGCGCATTTCATGGTAACAATTCTGGATCCTTTGTACATAAAAACGTAAGATTGGGATAGAGATACCTCTCTTTACGCCCACACCCGAGAATTAGTCAATTCAATCCGTTTTCTATTTCCGGTATCGAGTTGTCCAATGTCCATACATATATCTTCCCATCTACACCTAGACCTTCCTAGTTATATTTTCTCCAAGGTCTCAATAAAAGTTTTGAAACATTTATATATTATTTCGCATACGAGCTACATAACCTATCATTTCAATTTCCTAGACTTAATAATTCTCACCGTATTAGGACAACAATATAAATTAGGAAGTTTCTCATTGTGACACAGTCAATTCTCATCTTTTAAGAGACCAAATATTCATCTTAAAATCCTTTCTTTTTCGAATACTTTTAGCTTTTTTCTTTACTTTAACATAAGAACTTATGTTTTACCCCGTTATTTTTAATAAAACCAACTTGTATCTGTTAACTAAATATAATTTACATATTTATTTTAATAAACATTAGTTATAGCTGTTTATAAAAAAGTATTAAATCATACAACTCACAGTTTTATATAATAGATAAACACAGGTTTTCATCGTGTAAACACCAAATCAGGAGATAACCAACTTAGATTCCTCTATGAAAGAGAATGAGACGGGGCACATCCAACTGCACAGTAACATGAATGTAATCTCCAAGTCTGTATTTAATTTTATCACATGTATTATTTTGGAGCTATGATTCTAGATTTTTAAGGGGATTCTTCTGTGAAGAAAGGGGAGGGTTCTTAATCGAAATATCTCCGATTCTAATTAATAGCATTTGAAAATATGTTTCTGTTAATACGGGTAGGCCTACACTTTATTTTATCGGGAGCGTGACAGGTCTAGTAGGCCTTGTCCTGCCATCCAGTTGCTGGTTTCATATTCATATAAGATTTGCAGAAGTGGACGATTATCCAGTCAATTAAGGGGTTACATTGTCGCCGTGTCGATTTTTTCTGTCATTGCTGATTTTCTCAACGTGGAGCCATTACAAATAACTACTCACATTTCAGAGCGTAATGGGTGGACACAGCTCCCATACTGACAAAGCCCACGACAAAAAGTTCCAATTTAAATTGAAATAAAAAAAACTAAAAGCAAATTGCTGCAGTATATGTGAGTAATTGCCCGAGAGAAATATGTAAATTTATTTTTTTTTTCAAAAAATGTGAAAAATACCTTAAAATAAAGTGAGAAGAAGAGTTCAAAGTAACCTAAATCAGCTTATTTGCAACGTAAAATGTGTAGTAATTGCTCAGACAGTGTAGCAAACTTATCACATAAACCAGCTAACAAACAAGTGAACACTGAAATAATATAGTGTACTAACTCGCCCATTTTCTCACCCTAACTTGCCCATCTAACACTAAATAGCTCACTAATGTAGGTGGACTCTTGGGATAGAATCCCTTTATGTGTGAACAAACATGCTGGCACTTGGCTCTAGCGGAAACTTTTGTTGGCCAACACAACACTAAACGTCACTTGGTTTATTTAATGTCCAGTGGTGGCACGATGGTATAGAATAGCTAAATGTTCTCTTCCATGCGGATTCGAGCCAGGACAAGTCCCCTAACTCTACCCCAATATAAAGATACACTTATCTCTAAAAATATATAGGTATTTCCAGGTATATTAAACAATTCACACTGAATTAATTCTCAAATTATTATCTGGAAGTGTCACATTTTTCTAATCATTGGTATACGTTTCTCAGGTGTTGCTGGGGAGAATTTATCTCCGCCATGTTAAATGTTCTAATTTTAATGTTCCTTTTCAGAAGAACTGTTAAACGTAGAACAATATTTACCTCACATTTACATACACTATTTGGTAATAAAACGACTTTTGCAGAACACAGCATTAAAAATGAAACAGTAAGATTTTTTTAAAAACAATGTCTTTTTAGGTGCACTTTGAAAAGGAAACTAATTTTATAATTTTTGGTGCCTCTAATAATATTAAAATGTTGACAAAATGCCAGATTATCCTAAGTACTAGACAAATAGCCTGTGAAAATTTCATTTCTCTGGGGTGAATAGTTTCAGAGAAAAGGAACATAAGGCTCGCAAAAACAAAAATAGCGGGAAATTGAGTTCACAGTTTTACACTACTCAAGTCCTATCTGCAGCATGTCCCACACTTAGGACCTTTAAATAAGTTTGTTGTGTAAACCCAATTTATATCCATATAGAACACATTTCAAAGTATGAAAATGAGCGACAAATTTCAAATTTTGCCCATTTATAATGGTACCTTCTCCCCTTAAACGAGAGAGAGAGAGAGAGAGAGAGAGAGAGAGAGAGAGAGAGAAAGAGAGAGACAGACAGAGACAGACAGAGACAGACAGAGACAGAGAGAGAGACTGTACTCAGTGCATGATGATGCTTCTCTAACAGATTCAGTAAAATAGGCTCAATGCTTCAAAACTCAAACTTTTTATATGAAAAATAATACTCTTAAGTTAAAATTCAATCCTGCCCATGATTAAAATGTTGTATACAACAATGAAACTTCTGGATCACATTTCTAGATATGAGTAGGCCTACTTTTATCTAAGATTTCGCCTTCTGATTACAACAGAAAGTGAAGAAATACTTCAGTATAGATATACGAAAGGCAAACTTCAATTATTTATGAATTATTTCAAACTGAATGGAAAGATCTAAAACACAATGTATTTGTAAAATTGATGTACCCTTAATGAACACAAATTTTAATAATATCAGGTCATTAAAAACTTTATTTTTTTAATGAGCTAATTTTTAACCCTATTCACAAATATTCCTTTGTTTTCATAATTGTCAATAATTAACTTATGGCGATAAATAGTTATATTTTGATCACGGCGCATTTCTTTGTAATGTTCTATTCAGGTAATTTATGAAACTTTTTTGTTGAAAAATAGTCCACTCACTTTAATGTATTTAGTAATTGACTAGCAAGGTACAGCTTTTGAACTAGTTAATTTACTGAACCATTTAATTTAATGAACGGCTCTGGTAATTATGTTGTAAATTCATTTATTTGGTAATTTTCGAAATGGCTACCACGTACTACGAATTTTAGTTTCTCTATTTACCCAAGAATAACAAATCGGTCAATTTAAGCATCTAAATAAAATTATTTGCACCAACCTTACATTTATCATTTTTCTTCAGTAATATCTTATTAATTATTAGTTGGGTTGACAACTGGTCGGTTAATGTTAATCTAAAAATATATTAAATTTATTCTTCATTTTACGTTGATGCGAAACTTTCACTCTTATTGGACCAAAGAAAGACAGACATACAGTGAATGATGTAGATTATATAACAAACTACACGTTTTTAATGGGAAACGAAGTAGCCTAATAAGAGCAGCTAAAAGATTCCAGCGGCGTACACGTGGCACGAATATGGAAACAAAGAGGGCACGGAAACTTTTAGTAAGAAAACCAGGGGAAAACGCCCAGTTGGTAGATCAAGAATGTTATGGGAGAGAATAATATTAACTATGATTTGATACAGATGAATTATACAGGGAGTGATTGAAAACATTAACTCGGAATCCGGATGTTTGGAGAGATTATGACCGCGTGGTTGGATAGTGCTAGTGAGTTAGTTTTTAAGGGCACCCGGTATTAATATCCTTGCAATTTGGTTTTAAAATATGCAACATAAAAAATAATTTATTAAGTTTATTCTTAAATTGTGAGTATGAAAATTAGGTCACTAATTAAACATGTCTTCCTGAACATAATGACACTCTGGTTAGCTTTTTAGACATATTTCTCCACGAGTAATAAACAATACACAAAAATGAAAATAAAATTCCAACTTCTTAAAAACATTGTCTTGGTACAATTTTCTCAAAACTACTTATCCAATTGTTTACAAAATTTAGTATGATACTGTCCACAGTTAATTCGACGATAAGGTTTCCTTGTGTTCAAATATGGATTGTGATTTATTTTCTTAAAAAATTAGAATACCAAAAAAAGGTTTTGTTAAAAATTTTGCATACATTTCTTTTTTAAATTTCAAGCACCATTAATAGAATAAAGATAAATTTATTCTAATACTATAGACTTCTTTAAACTGCATATCCGTGCCAAAAATGTTTCTCCTAGATTTCATAGTTTATGGGAAAATTGTACCAAAATGTGAGAAAAATACAAGTTACAGTAAAATGAAAAAAAAAACTACAAAAAAATGTGCTCATTAGCAGAACACACAGATTCCATTTTTAAAAATCAATTTTTATGGGTTTAAATGTCCCAAGTAGACAAAATATTACACGTCGATAAAATAGACGTTCCTGTATTTTTTGAAGCGAAAACAAAATAGATGTTTAAACTTAAATTAAGGCTCAACTGAACTTCTACTAGCGCTTGATTTTTCAGTTATATTCTTGTATCTTCTTCTGTATTTACTAACATTATTTAATATTTTAAACTTTTTCAAACAATTTTTATAACATTATTAGACAATTTTAAGAATTTATTTAAATATGCAAATCACAATATTATGAAACTGTTAGACAACATTGTGATATTAACTGCTATTTTCTGCACAGAGTACATTACATAGTCTATGATTTTTCTATGGCTGATTTGGGTTATCGCTGGTTAGATCAGCGTTAGGGAGTGATAAGTGTATACCCATTTTTAATAAACCTTTGGTAATTTTAATATTATTAATATATTTTTTAACATAGATTTGGTGATTTATTGCATATATTAGTCATTTAAATTTCATAGCGACGGATAGTAATCGAGGATGATAACTGATATGTGGTTCGATTGTGGGTTATCGCTGGCTCTATAAATTCTGGCGCATGCGCTCTGTTGTTCTATAGGACTTTAAAAATATTTCACGCTAGTTTAAGTGCACTTACTTAGTCTATGATTTTTCTATCGCTGTTTTGATTTATCGCTGGTTGGATCAGCGTTAGGGAATAATAAGTAGGTGTACGCCCACTTTTAATAAACATTTGGTAATTTTAATATTATTAATATATTTTTAACAAAGATTTGGAGATTTATTGCAAATATTGGTCATTTAAATTTCATAGCGAGGATGTTGTTCGATTCCGGGTTATCGCTGGCTCTATAAACTCTGGTGCATGTGCACTGTTGTTCTATAGGACTTTAAAAATATTTTACGCTAATTTAAGTGCAGTTTTTAGTGAAGTACGTCAAAAGGTAAATTTAAAAAAGATGACAATTGGGTAGAAGTGTTACGGAACTAGTTACATTTAGTGACCGTTAAAATATTGTAGTTAACCCCCTTTTCTATCAAAGTCTAAGGGTCGGTTTCACCAACAGAGGTAACTGTATTACGCCAGTTTTCCCATGTATAATGCGTAGCATAAAGTGGAGTAATACAGTTACCATAAATTAACGTGAAATATTTTAAAAGTCCTATAGAACAACAGTGTACATGCGCCAGAATTTATAGAGCCAGCGATAACCCAGAATCGAACCACATATCGATTATCATCCTCGATTACTATCCGTCGCTATGAAATTTAAATGACCAATATTTGCAGTAAATCCTCAAATCTATGTTAAAAATATATTAATAATATTAAAAGTGCCAAAAGGTTATTAAAAGTGGGTGTACACCTACTTATCACTCCCTAACGCTGATCCAACCAGCGATAATTCAAAACAGCGATAGAAAAATCATAGACTAAGTAATATGCTCTGTGAAGAAAATGGCAGTTAGCATCACAATATTGTCTAACAGTGTCATAATATTGTGATTTGCATATTTAAATAAATACTTCAAAATTGTCTAATAATGTTATAAAAATTGTTTGAAAAACTTTTAAATATTAAATAATGTTAGTAAATACAGAAGAAGAGCTATAGTTTATAACAATATAACTGAAAACCAAGCGCTAGTAGAAGTGCAGTTGAGCCCCGGTAACGTTTACAACTCAAATAATAGAGCCTTTTATAGTTGAAAATAGCCAGTGGATAAAGTTGTTTTGAAAAATAAATTATATTGAATGCTTCACTTACCATATCTAAATTCACTAAGCCTAATGAATTTGATATATTTAAATGTGCGAGTAGAATACTTCTAAAACTTTAAAACTGCCATTTTGAATTATCGTAATACAAAATTATAACAAATAGGGCTATAAGAACTCATGTGTTTCCATTTTAAAACAATGTGCCTAATTCATAATTAACGTTACATTGACACTATTGTTATCGTCGTACCGTAGTCATAATAATCATCATCATCTTTTTCGTCGTCTGCTTCCAATATCCTATAACGTAGCCAACATAAGGAGCGTATCAGTAGAAACGTTAACAGCATAACCAAAAACATGATAGCCAGCGAATTTATCATCGGTCTCTTAGTAGACAAACGGCCAGTCAGAAATATTCCCTATCAACTTATGCACCAACTTCTTTCTGTAGACACATAGCACCTTCACCTATGATAGGGATTGGTAATTACGTCATCAAAACGTCATTAAATGTTAATATTTTTATTGGACATTTTGAATAAATAGTGGGGATTCTATACCTCCACGCCACCTACATAAATTCAAATAAGAAAAGGGAAAAACTCATTATTTATCATTGCTATATACATGAGAAAAATATATTTCAGGTACTTTTTCCAAACAAAAGGTGAGAAATGCCTTAAAATTCAGGGAGGAGTTGAGCTCAAAGTAACCTACAATTATCATATGTATTAGTTATTACTCGGATAATGTAGCCAACTTATCACGAAACCCCGCGAATAACTGAACGCTAAACTAATCTAATGTTCTAATTCGCTCATTTTATAACCTAATTTGCCCATGTAACACTAACTTGCCTATAAACTTCCCAGTAATGTAGGTCATTTCCGGGTTACAATTCCCTTATAAGTGAGTAAACATGTTGGCAATTAATTCTAGCGGGGACATGTATTATCACATTGGCCAACATGGCGCTAGTAGCCACCTGTTCTCGGATCGAATATTCACAGGTGGCATAAAATAGCCTAAATAATTAATAATTACAATACACCGTGCCCTTATTAGGCCTAAACGTATCAAGAAATAGTTTTATTCACTATCCGTTCATCCATAGTAATTCTGCACGAGGGCAGGTCTTTCACTGCAATCATAGCATTTCCATGCTTTCTGCACGAGGGCAGGTCTGTCACTGCAATCATAGCAATTCCATGCTGTCCTTTGCAGCTTTACTCGGGAATTATAGGTGTGGAAGCTTCCCGTTGCATTCCACATCGGTGAAGGATGATGATGGTAATGATAAGGATGATGATGATGGCCGGACGATTTTCGGGGACCGTTGGGCCCTAAGCTTCCCTAATTTGTCTTAAAGGTGAGGAAAAACCACGAAAAAAACCTCACCCAGGAGGCTGTCCCGACCGGGAATGGGACCTGGGTACGCTGCATGACAAGCAGCACGTTACCTCGAGACCACAGCGGTCAGAAATAATATTATTACGGTGATTCAGGTAAATTGGTTCACATATATTTAAATTTATTCCACTCTCTTTTGTTCTTTCTTTATAGTATAGTCTATATCCGTACATCCTCACGTGGGACAAGGGTGCTTCCTATCGAGAGTTATTCAACCAAGCTAATTCATTTACGATTATTTACCTACAGATCTCAGTGAGTGACATATGGTTAGCACATGGTTTCAAAGAGACATCTAGTAGGCAACTAAGTTATTAGTTGAGTGAGAAAGGTCGATTAAAGTTTGCTCAAACGCTCTAAATTTAGACTTGAGGCTCTTTCACGAGATCTTCAAACTCCAGATATTTAGCTTAAAGTTCCTCTCAGAGAACATGATACTTGGATTCTTCACAATTAAAAATCTATCCACACTGGTCGAACTTGCACTAGCGACTCGCAGAACTAGATGCAAGTGACTTAATCCCTAGACCACCGAGGCCGAGCTTTCTCAGTTTAACCTCTCCCTTTGTAAGCACGTTTACGTGTCCCATGGCACCCGAGCCTTTAATGGAGATCCTGGATCGCACACATACTTTATTTTCTGATCACACAAAGGCATGTAGAGTTTCCCCAGGTTAGTGATCAGCTCAATGTTAGGAACACCTCCGAGACAACACGAACATTTGAGACAAGACACATTATTCAAATCATATATTCAAACCAAATGAGTCGAATTTGATATGAATGATAGTGATGGCCAGATTGGGAAGGGGATTACTTCGACCTTACAGCTTCCTGATATTTGTATTACAGGTGAGGAAAATGGCGGAAAAATCTCATATAGAAAACTTGTTCCAATCGGGGATTGAATCTGAGCCCCCTGTGTGTGAGACAAGGACGTTACTACTACACCACAAATAATTTAATAATTCCTTGAACATTAGTGACTACACTTGGACTATTTATTCCTAGTTAATACATAATTTATATTTATAATTGCATGTACTGTAATGTAGGGTAGACCAAGAATGAGGTGGGAGAATAACATTAAGTATGATTTGAGGGAAGTAAATTATACAGGGAATGATTGGAAAACATTAGCTAGCTCAGGTTAGGGATGTGTGGAGAGCTTATATCCGCGTGGCCATGAAGCCACGGTTTCGATAGTGCCAGTGAGTTAGTTAGTTAGTTATGTAATTTATGTCGGCCGCTTGGACTTCTGGTTATTTCCCTTGATTTTAGTACCGAGGGACGCGGGTTCAAACCCGGCCGGGGTCGATGGATTTTTAGGATGGAAAGATACAAGAGACAAGTCTTCTGGTAGGGTCTTCAAACCGTCGTCTGACCATCAAGATTTCCAGGTTCGTAAAAGGACCGCAAGCTTGAATGAAGACATCTCTGTGCAAAATTTACGGTCATAATTCACCCAAATAGTACAATAGTTGGCCACTTAATGTCTTGCTGAGACCATATGCCGACGAAATATCACTCCACTGACATCTATGAGTAAATAAGCAAACTAAATTAGCTTTGTTCAAACACTTCCACTAGGGAGCACCCCAATACCCATAAGGTGCAGTATGTAATTTATCAGACCATATCTATGTTATTTGTGCATGTATGTGTGTGTTATTTACCCATTTATTGAACTACTATTAGAGCATTACGTCCACCGCTGTGGTCTCGAGGTAGCGTGCTGCCTTGTCACGCAGCGGCCCCGGGTTCGATCCCCGATCGGAGCAGTTTTTCTGGGTGAGGTTTTTATCGGGGTTTTTCCTCACCTGTAAGACACATTTCAGGAAACCTTTAAGGCCCAAAGGTCCCCGAAATCATATGGCCATCATCACCATCTTCATCCTTATTATTATCACCATCATCATCCTTCACCGGTGTGGAAAGCAACGGGAAGCTACCACACCTACAATTCCCTAGTAAAGCCGCAAGCATAGCATGAAAATGATATGATTGCAGTGAATGATCTGCCCGAGGACTAGAGCATTCACTTAATATGTCTAGCTCACCAATGCATGAATTCTAGCTATCCTGTCTGCGGAAAGGAAGGAATATCCCTCATAGGCTAAATTCTAAATCGGAATATTAGAATAGATTAGTAGAAATGTGTTCGCTTTTTAAGACTATTACAAATCCCGGCAACCATAATTTTTTGGTTCATTGTATTATCCCATCTTTATTTTATGGAACGAATGAGATGAAATCTATCTAGTGTTGTGAAGTCTGTTATGTTGTTCCTGGTTTGACACACACCATGCATTCACATCGCCATTTATTTGGGCTAAGCTCAAGGCCTCGAAGAGGAGCGACAACCCTTCCTTTGACTCTTTTGTACCTTAAGTTAACACATAGGCTCCGAATCTTGGGAAGTACATGATTGAGCCCCATTAGATCATCACAACATATTTAAACACCAGTGGTTTGCTAAATTAGTTTTTTTGTTGCCTGATATGAGTCGTGGATAAAGGTGAAATAAATTGAATGATTGGAGATGAAAAAAGTGGAGAGTCTTGGTGGGATTAAATTCGGGAAAAGGTAGAACCTCGAGAAAAACCAGAAAATCCCGGTGCGAAATTAAAGCATGGTAATGGTATTTGTTTTATATATATATATATATATATATAAAATATATATATATATATATATATATATATATATGCATTGTTATACCCCTGTTCAAGAAAGGAGACAAGAGAAAAATGGACAAGTATAGGGGAATCAGTTTGTTAAACACATGCTACAAAATTTATGCAGACATTTTAAATGGAAAATTGAAAAGTTTCAGTGAAAAATTCCTTATGGAATGTCAAAATGGATTTAGGAAAGGACGATCTTGTATTGATTCAGCATTTTCTGTTAAACTATTGCTTGAAAAAATAAGAGAATTCAACTTAGAAACACATTTTGCTTTCAGAGATTTTAAAAAAGCATTCGACACAGTCAAGAGATCAAAACTCTTAAATATATTGGAAGACAGAAATATACCAAATTTACTTCGGCAGAACATACAAAATATTTACAAAGACAACACCATGAAGATTAAATTAAATAACAGATTTTCTGAAGAAGGAATTATAAATCGTGGTGTGAGACAAGGCTGCCCCCTATCCCCAACACTCTTTGCAATTTATATCAATGAAGTAATTGTTGCTGGAACAAAAAATATAAATTTGGAATAAGAATATCAGAAAATAGAAAATTAAACACCCTATTGTTTGCAGATGACCAAATAATAATAGCAAATTCCGAAGATAATCTACAGAAAGGTCTGTATGAACTTAACAAAAGTACAGAAGAATATGGATTAAAGATATCCACAGAAAAAACAAAAATTATGGCATTTCAAGGTGTAGATCCTGTCAGAAGTAAAATTGTACTGGACAATAAAATTTTGGAGCAGGTGAATAATTTTACATATCTAGGATGCAATATCTCATATGAAGAAGAAAAGGATGTAAATGCAAAAATATCTAAATTTTTAAGAATTTTAGGGTTAATAAATTCTATCTTCAAGCCACAATTAGTCCAAAAGCATTCAAGACTGAAAGTGTATAAAACACTGGCTCTTCCAACTCTTTTGTATGGTAGCGAAGTATGGACGTTGAAACAGAAGGATATACAGAGACTTAGATCTGCTGAAATGAGATATCTTCGGAGGACTGCAGGATACACACTACTAGATCACAAAAAAATGAAGACATCTTAGAAGAATTACACATGGAATCTTTAGAAAACAAAATTTCTGATTATAAGTCAAGATGGATACAACATGTTCATCGAATGGAAGATCACAGAATACCCAAACTAATGTTAAGATATCAACCTGCAGGAAGAAGAAGAAGACCAGGACGTCCACTCAAAAGACTTCTGGATGGTGTTTCTCTTGAGGCCGAAACAGGTCAACAAATGGCCTAAATTCGTGAATGTACTATGATGATGATATATATATATATATATATATATATATAGAGAGAGAGAGAGAGAGAGAGAGAGAGAGAGATGAACAATTTCTTCGTAAACACGATATCAGCGTATGGTTGGTGCGACCATTGAACACGACATCAGAGGGAAGGGGATTAGAATAGTCTTCTGTACCGTCTGGTTACAGCAAGAGTTTAGAATAAAGTGTTTCTAATAGTCAGTACGAAACTTTTACACTCCACCTAAGTATACTCGCGTCATTGGAAGGAGAGGTTTTATTTCAATTTATATATATAGCCTATCTATATATAGACATACATAAAGCGTTCGTGCCATGAAGTAAACATTTTCATAAGTAATGCCACGAGTGATTTCCAAATTATCGATAAATCCACGACTCACGAAGTGAGGAGTGAATTTATCTAGAGAATTTGGAAATCAAGAGTGGCATTTGTTAGGACTATTTAACGAATAAAATTAGGCTATTTACTCACAAATCATTATTTAAATATAGTTACTTTAAAATATTAATTTATTTAATGTAAACGGCGATGTTTGAAAACAAATGAGAAACGTGATGTTTCGTTTCTCCATCCACTGCAACAAGATCATATAATGTTATATATTGCCATCTGGCGTGGGAAACTTGAAATATCATCGCAATATTATAAGAATGCATCCTAGCGGAGAAAAAATTAAACACATCAAACTGTATATTATAACCAAAATTATAGGTTATTAATTCAATTTATAGTAAACAACTCGGTAAAACCATTATTTAAAAACACAATTATAGAACACAGAATTATCAAAAAGAACTCGGTAATATCATTATTTAAAAACACAATTATTGAACACACAATTGTCAAATTTATATTTCATCTATAACTTAATTTGAAGCACAGCCAAATCTTGTTTCTGCCATTTTTAACATTCAAATATGGCGGCTTTACTGTTCACTCAGTCACTGCAAAATAATGGTCAGACCTGTTCAGAATATTAATAAATAATAGTTTTAAAAAACTAAAAGAACACGCTTTATTAGAAAACTAAAAAATGAAAAATAATTTTAATTTCCAATACGCTTGGGATAAAATAAAGTGGTCAACAAAAAAATCATCTCCAACACATATAGAATAAAATTAGAGTTATCAACAAAAAGAAAATCATTTTACCATCAAAAGCGTGGGGTACTCTATATCAATTAATATATTTAATAATAAACAGATATTGGTAAAAGTAAGCTCTCTAAGAAGAAAATGTAAAAATCATAAAAATTACCCCACGCTTTTGATGGTAAAATTATTTTCTTTTTGTTGATAACTCTAATTTTATTCTACATGTGTTGGAGATGATTTTTTTGTTGACCACTTTATTTTATCCCAAGCGTATTGGAAATTAAAATTATTTTTCATTTTTTAGTTTTCTAATAAAGCGTGTTCTTTTAGTTTTTTAAAACTATTATTTATTTTTTATTTTTAATATTTTACAGAATAAGATAAACATGTAAATATCTTTAAAATCGATACTATTATAGTATGAGCTAAAAGTAATACTCTTCTATAAAAAAAGCCCTCCCAGCCGGATTTGAACCAGCGAGTATGGATTACTGAAATTATATACCACTAAGAGTTCACTGCTCTACCAACTGAGCTCTTACAACGATTGACTAAAAACTCGACAAGTCCGCAACCTATTATATCAGTTTTCATTTTTTTGATTTTCGGATGATTCTGGCCAGGATTTTAGAAACAAAATATGAAATTATTGTACTGTCACGGGTTCTCTACACGTATACAAAGTTTCAAGTCGATCCAATGTTTCTAAGTGGGTGAAAATCGTGATGAAAGATTCCGTTACATTGATACAAAAACACGTTTTTTGATTTTCTGATGATTATGACCAGAATTTTAGAAAATAAATATGAAATTATTGTATTGTCACGGGTCCTCTACAAGTATACAAAGTTTCAAGTCGATCCAATGTTTCTAAGTGGGTGAAAATCACATTGAAAGATTCCGTTACCTTGATACAAAAACACTTTTTTTGATTTTCTGATGATTATGGCCAGGATTTTAGAAAATAAATATGAAATTATTGTATTGTCACGGGTCCTCTACAAGTATACAAAGTTCCAAGTCGATCCGATGATTTTAGATGGGTGAAAATCGCGTTGAAAGATTCCGTTACATAGATAGAAAGATACAGGTCAAGCTAATATAAAGCGTGTAATAAATATGAAATTATTGTATTGTCACGGATCCTTTACAAGTATACAAAATTTCAAGTCGATACAATTATTTTAAGTGGGTGAAAAACTCGTTGGAAGATTCAGTTACATAGATAGATAGATACAGGTCAAGCTAATATAAAGCGTGTAAAAAGGAGGAGCTTTCTTTAATATGGTAATTATAACACTGATAAATATTTCGTGAAACATGACTCTGATTGGTTGTAAAACAGAAATCATTGAAACGTGATTGGTCATTGACTCCCATTTGGGGCATGAGTTAAATAGTCATTATAAATTCTTTCTTGTTATAGAAGTAATCAGACGCATTACGAACAATGTCTCGCTTCCTATTATGAGGGAAAAATATTTGCATTGGCAATCTGATTAGCACAAATTGTATCTAAAGCACATACAGTTGGAGGTTCGAGTTTAAATCCCAGCTAAATTGTTAATTGTATTTTTTAAATAATATTTGGCCTTGATAGCTCAATGCCAAAAATTTAAACTGTAATATCAAAACATATGTATGTATACATATATACACATATATATATATATATACATACACAGAGTGTAAATTAATTGTACCGCATAAATTTAACTGCTCATAGAGGGATATTATATGAGTAATTTGAGATAGGGAACCAATAGTCTACGAGGGAAATTGGGCGAATTATAGGGAATCAAAGTAATCGACAATTAATACAGATAAATCAACAGGAGGGCAAAGTAAGAGAGAAAATTATACTACAATAACTTCAGATCTTAGTATTAATTCCGAAATTCCTGACTTCTAATAATTCATCAACATTGTTTATGAAATATTGGGTTATCAAATTCCTTAAAATGTCGAACTTAGCAGATGATTGCACGCCACTGTACTGGTTAAAGTAGAATCGGTACAACGTGAGCTTTACCTCAGAGTGAAACAGGCTAAATATGTATAGCTAACTTGTGCCTTAATGGTTAACGCGATGGATTTGAGATTCGAACACTGATAGTTCAAATCACGGCAGGCCATTTTCCTTTTCTTTCCTTCTTTTTTTTTTCTTCTTTTTCTTTGTTTCCTTCGTGTGTACTGTGATATGTTGACACTGAAATTTGTTCAGTACAGACATGCGCAAAATACCTATTCCCGTATTGGTTATTACATTAACATCTTATTAGAAGTTACTTCAGTATCAGTCGCATTACATGAAAGCATCATGGAACATTTTTACAGTTATGCTGAACTTGCCGAAATGCATCTGATTTATGGTGCAGCACAAGGCAATGGTGCAAGAGCTGCTGCCATGTACGCGTAGCGGTATCTGAATAGATGCCATCTCACCGAACAACCTTCGAGTCTGTTGATAGGCGTTTGCGGGAGCATGGGACGTTGAAGGTAAACATAGTAGACACCGGTGAAAGACGTACGCTCCACATTGCAGATTTCGAAGAAAATGTTCTTCATAGAGAGGAAGATAATCCTTCTACTAGTGTCCGTGCTATCGTACGTGTAATGGGCACGAACAATCAAACCATATGGAAAGTCCTGCACGAAGACCAGCTCTATCCCTTTCATCTGCAAAAAGTACAAGCCTTACAGCCAGTGGACTTCGCTCAACGGATACAATTTTGTAATTGGGCTTTGCTGCAGCCACCGCTCTTCTTTTCCTTGGTGTTATTCATTGATGAGGCAATATTAAATACGGATGGGCTGGTTCTGAACTCAAAGAACAGTCATATGTGGGATTATGAAAATCCTCATACCATCTTTGAGAGGGGTCACCAGCAGAGATTTTCGGTGAACGTATGGGTAGGCGTAATTTCTGACCACATCATTGGCCCCTACCTTCTTCTCCAGAGATTAAATGGTGTCATTTATAAAACTTTTTAGAGCACGTCCTACCTAGATTGTTAGAAGAAGTTCCTCTTCACATCAGGCTCCTTCCCATTTCTGCCGGAATGTGCGAAATCATTTGGATGAAGTGTATCCTGGCCGCTGGATATAGGAAGAGGTAGTTCAACTGTAGTGTGGCCAGCTCGCTCTCCAGATCTCTGTCCACTTGTTATTTTTGTGGGGACACCTGAAAACACTGGTGTATGCGACCCCTGTTGATACAGATAAACTGTTAGTTGCACGCATAATCGCAGCATGTGATGTGATCCGCGAGACACCTGGTATCTTGAACGGGGTACGAGAATCCTTTAGTTGCCGATGTCGTCTGTGTTGTGAGAATGGAGGTGGCCAATTTGAACAATTTCTCTAATGAGTCTGCAGGTGCTTTACTTTTTTTTCTTTTACTTAAATGTATTGTTTCTTATTTCTCAATAATATTATGTATGCCATGTGTACATACACTGTACCTCTTCATGTTATTACTCTTGTAATCGCTGCACTATCATTTGTTTAAGTACGTAACTACTGTACAGTACAATTGCACATTTTATTTGCGAAACCTATTATACTCTACAGTATTATTATTACAACCTTTCAAACAATTGTCTGTACAATACGTATGTATATAGTTTTGTAACTCATGTACTGCGCCGACATTCCAATACCGTATTCTGTAAAATAATGAATAAAAAAGTAAACCAGAAGTAAATCTACGTACGTAACTAATTTACAGGACATACATAATAAAGGAAGAAGGGGAAAAAATGTACACATAATGTACGTAGTTTCGAACGTGATGCATCAATCTTACGCTTGCGTGCGTCGGTAGTAAGAGTGATAAAACCACTGGGATAAAGGCGCATGCTTGTTGCAAGTTACAGTCTCTGTATCATATTATTTACATTTTAATTTGAAATAATCAGTGGCGTGCAATCCATTTTGCAAATTATATCATAATTCCGACATTTTTATTCGTAGACCATTAGTTCATTATCTCAAATTTCTTGTATTATACCCATCTATACGTAGTTAAATTTGTTCGGTATAATTAATTTATACCCTGTATACACACACACAACTTTTCCTGCGTTACAGTAAATTCACTGAGAAACTGGGGCTGTAAGTAAAATATTTCTACTTAATTTTTATTTCAACCTCTCCCTTTAAATAGTATTTGGTGTCACATGTCATCGGGACCTCACAGTATCACAATCTATTTATTTATTTTTTTATTTTTTTTATTTATTTATTTAGCCTGGTGGAGTTAAGGCCATGTGGCCTTCTCTTCCACTCACCAGAACAAGCATATGTTACATATGAATACAAAAAAAATACAATAATAGTCATATAGAACAGGACAAACATATGTTACACATGAGTACAAAAAAATTACAATAGTAGTCATATTAGACAGGACAAACATGTTACATATGAATACAAAAAAAAAGTTACAATAATAGTTATTGAACAATTCATTATCTGTCATATTGAATAATAATGAAATTAATGTCTAATAATAGAATGAAACTAAATACAATTAAAATTAAATTAATGATACAATGAATAAAAAAGGAATAACAGCTCGAATCTACTATGCATAAAAAGAAGAGAAAAAAAATACACTACAATGAATTAATCTACGCTTTTTATACAAGGCATTGGGTAAATATATTAACAAATCCTAAGTCTATTTTTATTAAATAATGCAAAAACGCATTATTAATTCTTAAAAAGTAGTATTAGTGAGTTGTTTCTGTTAGTGATTTTATTTTCAATTTATTTCTGAAAGATGGTAAAGTTTGGCAGTCTCTGACATAGGGTGGAAGTGAATTCCATGTTCTAACAAGAGAAACTGTAAAAGATTTCGAATAATAGGTAGTATGATGAGGAGGGATATAAAGGACACTGTGCTCAAGGGATCGGGTATCTAAGTGGTATCTAAGTTATGTGTATCAGAGAGTTTAGTGAAGCGGTGTGATAAATAATAAGGTAAAGATGTGTGTAATATGTTATAGAGTAGGCATAGGGAATGGATGGTTCTACGATCTTGAAGACGAAACCATGACAATTGTTCCAGGGATGGTGTAACGTGATCAAATCTACGTATACCACAAATAAAACGTATGATGCAAGAATTGTGAACACGTTGAAGTCTTTTGGGTAAGAACAGTATTTAGGTCAGTAAAAAGAGTATCACAATAATCAAAATGGGGCATTGCGAGTGTTTCTACTAGCATTTTTCTTAGAGAAAACGGTAAACAATTTCTTATACGATTTAATGAGTGTATTATTGAGAAGATAGTTTTGCAAATGTTATTTATTTGTTTATTCCAAATTAAATGTTTATCCATAAACACTCCTAGATTTTTTACTGTCTCACTATAAGGGATCTGAACCCCATTAAGTGACACATGTAATACTGCATTTGTGTTAATTGAGGATAATAGTCTCTGATGGCCCATAATAATTGTTTGTGTCTTTCTAGGATTTAATTCAAGTCCATATTTCTCTGTCCACGCCGTTAGCGAGTCAAGGTCCTCGTTAATTTTGGTTACCGCGTCATTTAAAGAATATTTGTCTGAGTGAAGGTAGATCTGCATGTCGTCCGCAAATAAGTGATGTTTGCAATGTTTTAGGGAGTCAGATATGTCGTTTATATAGATTGAAAAAAGCAATGGGCCGAGCACCGAGCCCTGTGGAACTCCAGCTTTACGGTAGGTCCAAGAAGAGCGTAATGTAGAATTTCCTACAACATATTGCTGGCGCTCACGAAGGTAGGAGTTGAACCATTGCGTGACACTGTCAGAAAGTGAGAGGTTTTTTTAGTTTAAGCAACAATAAGTCCAAGTCTACCGTGTCAAATGCTTTACTAAAGTCAAGTAGTGTAAGAATAGTAAGTTTTCGATTATCAGATGCTTCGCGTATGTCTTCACATATATTTAGTAGAGCAGTATTTGTATTGTGTCCTGTCCTAAAGCCTGATTGGTATTGATCTAAAAGGTCGTGTTCAGTTAGGTAGTCAGTCAGTTGTTTGTGGACTAATCGTTCCAAAGCTTTTGAAAGGGTAGGTAAAATACTAATGGGTCGAAAATCGTTAGGAGTTAAGGGAGTTTTTACTTTCGGGAGTGGGCGTACAATTGCTTGCTTCCATAATGTGGGATATATAGAGGTTTGTAGTGAGGAGTTGAAAACATGAGTTATGGTAGGTAGTATAACGTCGATTATTTTGTTAAGTAGAGTGATATTTATACGGTCAGTACCTTCTGCTTTTGTTTTTATTCGTTTGAGAGCTTTCTTTATGTCATTTTCTGTAAGATGTGAAAAATGGAAATGTTCTCTGTCTGGTGGATTTGTCAATAGTAGTTCACTTGTTGTATGTGTTTTGTCTATAGGAGTAAAGAATGTGCTTGTAAAATGGTTATTAAGTGTGTTCAGAGAAACAGGTAGTTTTTCTACCTGTGTGTCTTTCCTTCCTACACCCATTTTATTCAGATTTTCCAAATATCTGGGTTATTGTTATTAGGTTCAGTAAGGCTGTATAGATGTCTAAGTTTGGCGTTTCTGATAGTTTGTGTAGTCTTGTTTCGTAACCGTTTATAGTGATTAAGATTTATATCAGTTTTGTCGACTCTATATTTCCGATATGCTGCGTCTCTTTCAGTCATCAAGTCACGAATGTTAGCAGACATCCAGGGAGCAGGGTATCGTTTCACTAGTTTAGTTTTCAGTGGAGCGTGTCTGTCATATAGTTGTAATATAAGGTTATTTAATGCCTCAACTTTTTCGTCAACAGAATGCAACGTCCATATAGTATGCCAGGGTAATTTTATAGCGTCTTCAAGTAGAGCTGCATTGTTTATATGTTTTGGGAGCGAGTATTTAAATCCTGCACGTGAAATACGGCGGCCGCTTTTAACAACGAACGTTAGGCTTAGTGACAATAAGGTTTGTTTTATTTTGATATTTGTCCATTTGGTTTAAATCACTCTTCGTAAAAGCCGCATTGGCACGTGCCTGCCGTAAAACGAAATATTGCCAATGCGTTAATAAACGATACCCAATCGTCCTAATATATCAACTGGATCAGCGAAAAAAAAATTAGCCACGAATACAGGAACTGTATCGCAATTTTTAACTCGGAAATAATGAAAACTATAGAAGCCTGTATGAGGTGGAAATACGGCCTTTTCCAATTACATGTGGATATGAACCAATTATGAAGTTAATTAAGAAGTTCGTTTGCCTTATTGGTATTGAAATTTATAAAAAATGTACAACAATACACAAAAAGTCTTAAATTGAGAAACAGAAGCAATCATTTTTTTTAAAAAAAGGCCTTCTACTGGGGCACTTTTTCTGTTATAGGCTATTGACACAACGCATTATAAAAGTATCTTTAATCCTCGGGTATATATTGTAGCAGCTTCTTAACGTCATAACATTTTTAACATTTATTAGAAATTTGACATTATAAGCCCACGTATGTGGCAGGGGAAGAGCATTATGTGCAGGTCTACCCAACGAGAACTCGTCTTTCAGAAGAACATCGCATCGATTGTAGTACGGACAATGACAATACCATATTGTTGCAGTGTAGCCTATTTAAATTGAAATGCTTTGAAATTTGGAACTGGACTTACTGTTCCTTCGGTATATGCATATTTGCACATGGGCTAATTGAGAGAGTATTACTTTTATAATAGTTTCGCCACCAGACATTGTAGACCAAAATATCTTAATTTTTTATGTTTAGCTTAAATTTTGAGGTGCATGATATAATTCATAATATTCTGCTGGTGTATAAAACCTGTCGTGCCTTCTATTAGGTCTCCTTGCAACACCGAAGTCCCTATCGCAACAAATAAATGTAATCTGAAAGATCATTCTTCCAAAATAAACAAGCAGGTATCCTGACAATTTTAACGCATATAAGAGACAAGGAGAAATGGTTATTTCACAGTACATGTGCACCTCTGTACATAGAACTCATTACTGTAAGAAAGTGAAATTATAGATACAGTATATGGGGTTTTCCAAATAACCGATTTAAATTGTGTTTTTAGACACATTATGGGGGCACGCAGTAGCATGCCGGAAGGTCAGCGGTTCGATTCCTGGTGGGTCAGGATTTTTAAACTGTCTCAAACCTTCTGGCTGCACCATGACTCTGAGATGGACTCGGCCTCTAATCGAAATGAGTTCCAGACTTGTTATCATAATAAAGGCTGCTGTGACGTAGAGCTATCAACCCGGCTGATATCTCGTGCCGATTGTCTAGAAGGTGGAAGCCTTAACTTCCTAACAACCAAGAGATTTTTGAGGTCCGTAGTGCGATTACTTTTTACTATAGTGTCACTATAGGTAACAATAGTGTCATGTCCGTGACGTCAATGGAGTTCTTACCTTTTACTTTGATGAACTGAATTTCGATTCCGGACTAATTGGAGAATAAGTTGAATTCCAACCTTGATTATTGACGTTTGTCCTGTACTTTAGTGAAAAAATTAAAGAAAATGTAAACAAAAGCGGAAAATATGAAAAATAAGGTAAAAATGTAGCAATATTTTTTTTTTAAATTTCCCATGCGGTATCAGGTATAATGTATTATATAAAGATGTTTAATATAAGAAAAATATTAAATGAAATACGATAAGAATGATATATTCTTTCAAAAAAAAAATTTATATTTGTTGTTAAAAATATTACAGGCGTATTGACCGAGTCTATATGGTTTTGGAAGAGTTTTAGTTAAAAAAAAGAAGTCAATTAGTCCATCTCTTTATTGATTACAATAGCATACACAGAGTTCTAAATTTGGTTTGAAAATACATGATTTACCTTCAAGTACACAATTCTAAAATACACACAAATTCAAATTCATTAGTTAAGAGCATTTACATCTAAACAATCACATCTACATTCTATTAAAACAATGTTATTCACGTTAAACAAATTTCTTCCAATTATCAAGTTTATTACTTTATGGAATCATAAATACCATTTCAAATTTACTATTACTTAAAACATTGAAATTGAAAGTTTAAAATCATATTACACTGAAATGAAATATCTTGTAATAATGAAGCTTATTACATTGTGAAATCAAATACTGTTTCAAATTTACTCTTACTAAAAATATTCAAATCAAAAAATTCAAATCACATCAAACTAAGATAAAGAAGAGCAGGCCTAAGTCCAATGTCTGTTTTTCCATGAAGATTAAAAAAATGTTTAATGAATTACATCTCAAGGCTTCATAACGATGTCCCAACTTCAAGTTGATTTTGTCAGTTCTGAAAATACACAAGTCATTTAATATCCTATATTATAGCTCACAGTCTGTCGCTATATATATGACATAAGAAAAATAAATGCCTGAACGGGATTCGAACCCGGATATATATATATATATATATATATATATATATATATATACACATACACAAATACACAACATAAATGGCAAATAAATACATTTTGTTCTTCGTTATCCACTTCACGTCATGTTACCAACGAAAAGGGACTTATTTACGGAACTCAGAAACCATGCTAAAATTATGAAACATTGTAGTAATTCATCAGTGGCAATTACTTGAATCATATATAATCTATAAATTATTTATGGCTTTGTAACAAAGTGTTTATTGGTATGGGAAATAGTTTATTTTTGCAATCACGATAAAAAGAAAATATGTACAGATGCTATCAAAATTAGTAATTTTATGTTTAAAACTCGCTTAAGTGTAATTTTGCGATTCTTAAATAAATGGTAAAATAATATTCTACACAAGATGTGCAAAAAAATGCTTTTGTGAAATAAATGCCAAGTACAATTTTAGCTTTCTGTATCAACAAATTACAGCTATTTCTAGTTTCATGTGCAGGAGGGAGAATGATCAATTTCCTATTTTAATGTCACTAGCAATGTAAAAGAGTTATGCCTAACATATAGTAAGCCTAAAGTGTGAATGGATTAACGTGATTACCTCTCTCTCCATCCATTGGAGGAATGTATTGAAACAAAAATTAAATTTAAAAAGATAAATATTTCAATAATAGCTTTTCATGATTATGATTACATTCATAAAACGCCACAAAATGCTAAATTCTGACGTTCCTATTACTATAAACACCAAAGAAATAAAAATGCCAAATCATAAACTAATTAATTCTGCTAACATTTCTTATAAGTCAATCACTTATATTGGTGTCTGTTGAACGATATTAAAAGGAGTTTCAGGACGCGGAGATATCATTTATTGAGATTTCTAGAATATGAACTCTATCAGAATTATTTACCGGGCAGGATAATCTATCTGATATTAGTATTTCCTATGTCTAACAAATAACATGCAAGTTTTACTTCATATTTACATAAAGTTAAAATCCAAATGAAAACATTTACCCCTATGATTGTATTTGTCCTTTTTATTTACTGACCAAATTATTTTGAAAATAAATAAATGGCTTATAGCCTATTACATATAAACTATTTGGACCGATATTAGATCTAGGCATTGTTACCCAATATCTAATATAGAAAGGAGAATTTACCATACTGTATCTAATTACACAATTGGCCTAAAATATGAAAGAGTAATAATAATCCGAAGTATACCGAGTTTATATTCAAAATAATCAGGGCACCATTTGTAGTACAATGAAAATAGAAATAAATTGATAATTAGAACAGTATACGATTTTTAAATAAAGTTTAATAAATTACCAACATCATAGAGTTATTAGTTAGTAAAAGCCCGGCATAACTTATGGTTTTTCCACGGGCCGCGTTGCTGAACACAATAGGGAAAAGAATTCGAACTGTCTCTTTGTAATACAAAATACACGGCCAATGTACCGTCAACTAGGCATAATCCCAACCTAGCAAATTACACTTTCACAATAAGATACAAAAAGACAGGTTTTCCAGTCTTAACGAGCAGGGGATGCTCTCCAAAACCAATTTAAGACAAAGATATTAGAACGACAGGTGATGTCTTTGTCGGAGTTGTAGTACACCCTATATAAAATTACTTTTGGCAACCTAAGAAAAATATATAGAGGGTTTGGACATTCTTTAGCAATGGAAAATGGGCGTAAACCAGTATCTCTTAAAATATGATGTATATGGCAGAGGGGAACCAACCCCAAAAATCTGTAACATTTGTTAATTTGTAAAGAGGCCCAAATCATGTATGTGGGCGGGATCATAAAATACCTAATAAACTAAATAAATTATCCGCGAAGAGTATCGCACAACACTTGCTTGTTAGCCCGACGTCGAACAGGGCACATTACTTGTTGGACTGCCGTCGGACAGGGCGCATTTATCGCAACTATAAAACATTAATCTCAGTTTATTTAAATTTCGTCAAAGTCAAGATCGTCTCCTACATTGTGCTTTGGAACTCAAGAAAGTAGTCGGAGAACCGACTAGTGTATACATCTGTGAAAATAAATTACTCAATTGTGTTAACTCCACGGCAGCCTCCAGTGATTTACCTAATCGTATGCATTACTTTAATCAACCTCATGTGAACTTTTGATAAGAATCTAGCTCTTACCGAACCCTGAACCTGAGCAGTCCGGAGCATCAAACCGTCCAGGTACCCATATCCCTCGAACACCAATCATAATTCTAATTACATCAAACCTATCTACAAATAGGCAATTTTATTTAAAATAATGCTTATTTTTAAAATAGACTTTTCAACCTGAGCTAAAAAATCCCGACCCACGTGGCTGCCCAACTTTGGAGCTTCGAGAAGCTGCCGAGAAACCATCAAACGAAGAGTGGAAAGGCGTGTTCGAGCAGCGAAGCCTACGAGCGTGAGGAAGAAAACTTGGGGTGAAAAGATGGCAACAAGAAGACGCCAACAAAATGTGTAAGAAACAAATCAACCCAACAAAAGGTACTGTAAATCATTCGAAATGTTATTTAATCGCGAGTGCCGAATTTAAGAATGTGTATGTTTGAGAACAGAATGAAATGAAATGAATAAAAAACAGGAAACAAAGGAGAAAAATAATTAAGGGAAAGGAGTTAAAAATAAATAAAATGGAAGGAAATAATGTGAATAGGAAATTAGAGTGAAGGGGGGTGCCAAATGAAAATAGAAGCCAAGAAACAGATAGTATAAACTACTTTGAAATTTTAATGGCACAAATGAAAGAAGACAGGATAGAACGAAAAAGGTCAGAGGAACGAATAAACAAAAAACTAGAAACACTAATTGAGGGAATAGATCATGATAATGTAAAACGTATTAACACTTTGCAAAAAAAAATGGGAAACCTGAACAGATTGAAACCAGGATCCCAGAGGAAACAAATATAAGAATAAATAATAATTAAGTGTCTGTACCCGATAAAGAAATAGAAATAGGCGAAACTTATGGACACAACAAAACTGAAGAAACAAGTAATATTAATGATTTTTCAGAGGATAATATTGAATTAGATCAGGGTCCCAAAGAAAACGAAACCGAAAGTAATGTAGGCCAATTAAATAAGGAAATTGAAACAGAAAACAATGAAATATTAAATAATGATAGGAGTGACATTGTTAGTTATAAAAATGTTGAAAATACCGGTATATTTTGCTGCAAAAGCAAGAAGCGAGAAACACCTATATTTTAGAACAGGTAATCGAAAGAAATTATCGGACTAATGCCGGTTACAAAGGGGACGAAGACAGACAGATACAGGGGAGATTCCCAACCCAGATAGAGAATAAATACAAGACAAATAGTAAACAGGTAGAAGGAAATTACTTAAAATATATAAGAGGGTTTCAGGGAGGTGTTACTTGGTTCAATGGATATAATGAGGGGCAACTGACCAAACAGATTAGCCCAGACGTACTTGCAGGTAACCTGTCTGCAAATATATCAGAAGTTGATTGTAGTACCATGCACAAAAGACAAACTAACAAATGGTATCAATATTTTCCGCGAACCCATAAATATGACCGCTAAATTGTCGCGAACACTTTAATGATGAAAACATGAACAGTATAGAGAATGTTGATAAAAGACTCAATTATTGGTCAAATTGAAAACATAAGGTACTAAATAAATAATATGATTGAAGAAGTATGCATGAACCAGTTTCTTCTTCCGGGATTCGAACCCAATCTTAATTGAAAAAAAAGGACGTATAAATAAAGTAATGAGTAGAAATAACAATGAATGTTGCATTGAATATTATTAAATAGGTAATTAGCCTTAATCACTTAGAACAATTAATTATAATGGAAATAATAGTTTAATTAAATAAAACGCAGAGGAGATTATGATATCCCTTGATTAATAGGCTTTAATATCGAGAGGAGGGGCACAAGGCTCCTATAATTAACATATAATGATTAATTAAATAATTAAGTGTGGTAATAGCCATTATGTTGTACTAACAAGAAAACAATTGTTTAGAATTTATATATGTAAGATATAATTGTATACAGGTTTTCAAATAGTATTGGGTGAGATTTAATTTTATTTTGAAATTTTGGAACTTGTTAATTTACGATGGATCTGTGTGCATGAAACATTAATAATAATTAATTAGTAGTGGCTGTAAAATTAAAGAGAGAAAATAACTCAGTAAATATGACTAAGTAGATTATGCAGATAGTCGCGAGATGTAATGAATAAAGTATTGCTAAAGTGAAAACTTTAAATGCATTTTAATTCCAAATAATTATAATATTTGAGTGAAGTTAATCAGTGCTCCTGAGCCATTATTTCTATAATCAAAGTATAATAATTAGCGTGAATAAGATCCAAATACCATTAATGAGGGTGCAACTAATCAATATTATTCTTGATTAAATAAGCAGACCTTATAGGCAATGGAACTAAATAAGAAACGTGGAAGTATAATGAGATAATTGAACGGTCAGTTCATCAATTAAATGATAGCGCAGCACGCGTAATTTGTCAATTCTTAATATAGAGGATATGTGATTTTATTATGATATTGTGGCCTACAGAGTCAGTTATGTATGTGTGTTGCTATCACACGGGATTATAAATATTGTCGAGGACAGGAAGACCCTTTATTATGTTTTATACAAATTAATATGATGAATAAGATGATTTAAAGTTATTTTCGTTGGTACCGAGGTACAACGAAGATTATAATTACGCAATTCTGTATCAAGGAGCGGATTTTACGCGCGAAATATAAGTAGTAGTAGTAGGACTTTATTAGACAAAAAGTAAGATATTTACAATATTATTTACAAATATGGGTCGCACGGGCAATAAGCCGTACGTGCTGTTGACAGTCCGTTACAATAAAGTAATAATTGGTACTAGTGTAAAGAAAAATAAACAAAACAGCAATAACATTACAATTACATAAAGAAAACGCAATAATATTACAATTAAATAATAACACAATAGCATTATACAAAAGAAAAGCAATAACATTACAATTACATAAAGAAAACACAGTAATATTACAATTAAATAATAGCACAATAGCATTATACACTAAAAAAAGTATAAGATTGTCGACTGATTAATGAAATCATAATTACGCTTTTGCGAATCGAACGAGTAAGATGCCCATCTAAATTTGAATAATAAAACATATTAAGAGTCATGAGAATAATAACGAATTCAATAATTTGCCATATATTTTTATGAATATTTTTATACACCACACCCGAAAGCTGGGAGCGGAGATTTTAAACAATTACTTGAATCTTGAAATGATTGCAAATATAAATGTGACCATAATTAAGTCTACTTTATTACTGTAAAATGAATCTGCGTTTCTATCTGAATAAAAATGATATGTGTGAAATTAAGAGAATAACCAAGATGTATAATTATGATACACGATACGATTGAAAATTATTAGAACAAAAACTGTACGTAGTTCGTACAAATAAATGCCGACACATCTGAATAAAATAAAAATAACTAACATATTATTATTTAACTAAAGGATAAACAAATCCACTCACTATTTTAATTGAAACTAAATTTATTTAAAAAATATATTATCGGAAACATGATTTTATAGCCATTCACGACTGATTCATAGCAAACTAAAGCCCACTCTGTATATGCACATTATTGTAATGTAGATTAAGATTTTAGTTATAGATGTGTGGATGACACAATGAAAGTGAAACGCGAAAGTAAAACAACGCGTGTAAAAAAAAGTTCTGTTATTAGTGTAGTGTCAATGCAAAAAAGTTTTATCTCTATAAAAATGTGAATAAACACTTCAATTTGATGTAAAGAAGAAAATACGTATTGCGAACATTACACAATCAGATCATTAAATAACTGTTGAGTGAAGCATGAAGATGTATGTTATGAAAATCGGCGCGCGCACCACGATCCACTCATTGTCGGTTTTTTCCACGAACACTTTGATGGTTCGCTGTTTAGATTTGGACGGGTACTTGAGAAGAATGTTGTTTTCGGCGCGCACCTTATTATTATTTGAGTATGGAGTTGTCAAAGGGAAACATGTTAAAACTTATTATACTTTTTTTAAATTATTTTTCACTGAGAGTAATTAATATTATAATTACAAAGAAACAAACGTTATCTCAGTCAAAACATACATTTATTGTGTCGACGTTTCAATCTCTTTATGTGAGATCATTTTCAAGACATGTAAATTTATAAACAACCATGTCTTGAAAATGATCTCACATAAGAAGATTGAAACGTCGACACAATACATTTGTTTTGATTGAGATAACGTTTATTTATTTGTAATTACAATGTTAAAATTTACTGATCTTTATAGAAACAAACACTTATTGCGGGATCCTCAACATAAGGATCATTTCAAAAAATCATTGAAAGGAGATGCCTGGAGGGAAATAGGAGATAAAATGGATATATCTCAGGATACATGCAGGTAGAAGATAATTACTTTACTTTCTTCCTACCGACGAGAGAAAAGTAAAATATTGTTATATTGTTGACACATAACTTAGTATTGTTGGTTTGGCGCTACAATAAATAGTGAAGATTGTCAGGTCAATGTGCACGTTGATGTCTATCGATATTTTTTACTCTAAGAAATAAAAAAAAAATGATTTCACAATCGTTACAGCATGCCTGTTTTTTTTAATGTTATGTGTGTTTTTTTCGTGTGTACTAAAGACGTTCATTTCATATGTTATGTATGAAGTATCACAAAAACAATACAATATATAAACACATACCAGTAATAAGCGTATTGTGTAAGGTGACCAGACTTTTCGATTTTGGCGGGACAGTCCCTATTTTAACAATTTGTCCCGCGGCATTTTAAAAAAAGTCCGGATTTTTGGGAAAGAATGCACGACAAGCTAGGGAACGGCGGGAGACCGGAAAGGGAATATACGGTTTATATGCCAAAGAATGAAATAATACTGGTACTATACATAATTTTGTAATGTTTTACATTTGTAAATTGTACTTACGTTGATATTAAAGTAATATATTATAATACTATTTTTGCGTTCTACAAAAAAATTTGTTGCTCCATAGAGTATCTTTACATTTTATAATCTACAGAATCAAATAAGACCAACATATTTTTTTTTCATATTTCATAATATTTTGGCGAAATGTTCGTATTTTAGTAAATTTTTAATATTCTTTCATATTTTTCAATATTTTAAAATAAAATTTCAATAATTGGTTAAAAAACATTTTTGAAGTGATTGTAGTTTTGAAATTATTTGATAATGTAATATGGTATACAGGTAAAAATTCCTCAGTATCCCATCCAGAACAAAAATAGTTTTGATAAAAGAAAAATAATTGAATAAGGAGACATGGAATGACCAAGTGTAGGCCTTTGTCTCTGCAAAATGTCTACTGAAGGTTTGTGGGTTTCCTATGGATCGCAGGAGGTTCGTTGAAATTAATAATTTTGACGAACATAATACGAGCAGCGCGCGCGCCGCGCGTGTTCGCGGCGCGCATAATGTGTACGTACCTTAAAGGTTTCTTGTATATTTACATTGTTTTTCAGATAAAAGAAGGGTCAAGTAAGCGAGATGGTATCGAGACCAGGAGTCAACGTACTCCCAAGCAAAACATGATGGCCATATTTAAAGGTCCTGATAGCTATTCAATAGTAGAATTAAGTATATCAATCGAGAGGATCATTATGGATATACAGAAAATTATTTAAATGTGTCCATATATCCATAACGGAGCATATGTTTAAGTTCAGAAAGAAGGTTTTGAAATAATTTATATAAATTATTAAAAATAAGCTTACTCTACAGATAAATGGTGTTGAAAACAAAAATTCTTATAAATGACTGAAATACAATAAAACATACCTTATTTAAAGATATAAATTATATTGAAAGCATTATGAAAATTAAAAAGATTAATTTATTTTGATGATTAATAATTCTGAAATTAAAAAAAAGCCTTAGTACTCCTACTTCGTGAAATAAGCTTTCATAACCGAAAATTAAACATTTTCCGTATTTTGAACAATAAAAATTGAAAATTCAGAACAAATTTAATTCTATCTGACGTGGTGACGAATTTTCAGCATATTTTATGGTATAAAGTTGAGTAGACATAACATATGGGTGTAATATCTATAGAAACTTGGTTAGCCCTCGCGTCTAGCCCAACTGAAATCCCAGGTTCGAATCCTAGCTGTGCCGGAGGGGCATCGGTATTTGGCAATATCAGAATTTTTCGGGATTTTCTCCGAGTTCTCCTAAATTTCATCCACCAATACACTCCTCTTCTCTCCCCCATCCTGTTATTTTATTTTCATTTATTCACTCAATTTCACATCACCCTTGATCTCATCTCGTTTAGGAAATATAGTGTGATCTGGCAAACCACATGTTTAAAATTTTGTCGTCGTGAAGATGCTGGAGGATCACATTCTCACGGCTCTAAACCTAACTCTGACAATTTAAGGCAGAAATAGACTGAAAGGAGGAGCTGTACTCCTGTCGTGCCCAGCCCAGAAAATGACGATGTAAGTTGTGTGTGAATATCTGATATTTCGAAATCAGAAACACCGAAATAGACAACATATCACTGTAGAAAAGATTTTATTTCCGTTAATTCATAACAAATGTGTGTACTATAATAGAATGAATGTACACAAGATTGCTGTGCTTTGGGCATTAAAACACGAGCCCATACTTTGTTATAATCTAATCTAACATATGAATTCTTTTTTATTTGAGAAATATCACTTTAATTACAAACATATTTCACATTCCATATTTATTGATATAAACTTTTTTAAAAACTGGAAAATATGGCTGGAATGACAATCATTGAAAATTTACAGAATCTAGATTACAAGATAATAATTATATTATATCATGCAAAAGTTCACATCTACCTTTGAAATGATAAAAATACATAGAATGCACAATTATAGAGAGGGGAAACAAATATATAAAACTTTCACCGACTGTTCAGCGATTTCATAGTATTTTGATATAAGGAAGCTTTGATGTCCAGTGATTATTATACAGTCATGTGTTATTAGTGCGTATTATTACGCGTAATTTTGACATTGACATGGCCGGATTTGAACCCTGATAACCACTAGTTCGCTCTAATCCCCACCAAAATAGAAGTGCATGCGGTCGGAAACTAATTTCGAGGGCAAGTTATTATGTAGATTGAAACGCTAAAAAGAAGAAAATTCGACAACTCGTCTTATTTCGAATATAAGATTATTTATGTCGAAACTGTAATTTGTTTAAATTAATTGCATCATATTTGTTTGAACGCGTCTCACGTTCATTTCGTTTGCATTTGTTCATAATAATCAAATTTGAATATTTTTCATTAATGAATTTGGACTAAACGACGTAATTATTGGCTTCGATATTTTAATAATCGAATTGTATTTGAATTTAGTTAAACTTTTAAAATGTTTTATTTAAGCGACTATATACATATAATTTAAAGAAACTATTCTCTGTTCACTGAAGATCTCTACTGGTTCCCATACTTACAATTTTCAGGTGGGTGTGTGAAGACGTATTTATTGATATGAGTAGGCTTACTTTTAGTTAAAATTTCGCCTTCTCCTAATCACAGAAAGGAAATAACGAAAAGTACTACAATATAGGTATGCAAAAGGCAAACATTTCATATTTAGAATTCAGACTGAATGGGAAGATCTGAAACACGTATTTCTAAAATTAATGTTCCCTTAATTGAAATGAATTTTAAGGAAAAACTGCACTTAAACTAGCGTGAAATATTTACAAAGTCCTACAGAATAATAGTGCGCATGCGCCAGAGTTTATAGAGCCAGCTATAACCCACCATCGAACCACAACACCCTCGATTACTATCCCTCGCTAAGAAAATTTAAATGAACAATATTTGCAACAAATCCCCAAATCTATGTTAAAAATATATAACTAGCTGGCCCGGCGAACGTCGTATCGCCTTTAAATATTTTTACGTTAATGTTTCCGATGTTTTAATAGCTATCTGCTATTCGGGGCGGAAACAAATCCAACAAATGAAAGATCACAAAAATCGGTCCAGCCGTTCTTGAGTTATAAATAGTGTAACTAATCCGACTTTGTTTATATATATATATATATATATATATATATATATGTTATAATTAAATCTTTAACATTGAGCAATGCAAGCTTAATATGGTATGATAAGAAAAATAAATGCCTGGACGGGATTCGAACCCGGATCTCAGAGATCCGGGTTCGAATCCCGTCCAGGCATTTATTTTTCTTATCATACCATATATATATATATATATATATATATGTTATAATTAAATGTTTAACATTGAGCAATGCAAGCTTAATACGGAATGATAAGAAAAATAAATGCCTGGACGGGATTCGAACCCGGATCTCTGAGATCTCAGAGATCCGGGTTCGAATCCCGTCCAGACATTTATTTTTCTTATCATACCATATATATATATATATATATATATATATATATATATATATATATATATATATATATATATAAGTCCCGGCCACGCGTTGCTGTGGCTGAGGTATACGTTAAATTATGTTGTAGTAAACTAAGTGAGAAATCTAAATCAGAAAGTTTTTGTTTTACACAATTTTCTAGTTCTGGTACGTAAACTACACCCGGTATAAATATGGGTGGTGGTTTATGTGGAAGTGGTTTTGTTGATTGAGATGAATTTATGTTGCCTGCATTCTCAGTATCATCCATAAGTGTATCATAAGGATTATATACATTTATTGATGGAATATTTTGAGGAGGCTTGCTGATTTCATTATACTTTCGTTTTTTTCTACGAACTTGTTGGCAGTTTGGATTCTCATCATCATCATCAAGAAGTCTCTGTATAGTAATATCATCTTGTGATATATTATAGTCATCTTGTTTTTCATTTAATTGAGGCATGGAGATTGTTTCTGTAATATTAGGCATATTATTATAACTAACAAGACTTACTTACAATTCTGTTATTCCGTTCCTTAGGACCTTCATATGTTTTTAAATTGACATTCTTCTTAAATGTAAGATTTATGTCACATAGGCCTATACCAATTTGCGGAAATTCACTTGATATCTTATCATTCATGGTCTCTAGAACTGATTCGCCATATTGTTCAATGTCTCTTCTCGGTCCAGTTAAATTTAAATTAAGTTGCTGTCTTTCAGCCAGATTACTTAAAACTAATACACACGAAATTAATATTATTATCAATATATTGAAAATAAAATAAACACAAACACACTTAAATTATGAAATAATCAATATTTGTAATTCAATTGAAATTCGCGGTTGCAACAAAAAGCACAGCCACCTGGTTAAATAATAAACCAATTACCTTACACGGCCATCTGTTAGAATCGTATGGAACTCACAGATAATTATAACTCTTTGTTAAATAATAAATAATTTGCAATAAAAAATAATGCGACTATAAATTTATTTAGTTATAAACTTCCCTAAGTCTGAAGTTGGATCAAACGGCACACAGTGTGCAAAATTTTATTAAAATCGGTTCAGTAATTTAGGATTCCATCGCGGACAAACAACGTGACACGTAATTTTTATATATTAAGATATTAAAATTACCAAACGTTTATTAAAAATGGGTATACACTTATCGCTACCTAACGCTGATTCAAACAGCGATAACCCAAAACAGCGATAGAAAAATCAGACTAAGTAATATACTATGTGGAGAAATTAATAGGTAGCATCACAATACTGTCTAACAGTGCCATAATATCGTGATTTATATATTTAAATAAATACTTCAAAATTGCCTAATATTGTTATAAAAATTGTTTGAAAAGTTTATATTATTAAATAATGTTAGTAAATACAGAAGAAGAGCTATAGTTTATAACAATATAACTGAAAGATCAAGGGCTAGTAAAAGTGCAGTTGAGCCGAATTTTAATTATGCCACGACATTAGAATTAAATATGTATTTTTTAAAGACGGTCTAATTTTTAACCGTATTCATAATAAATATTCCTTTGTTTTCATAACAATTGGTAATTAATTTATGATAGTAAGTCGTTATGTATTGATCACGGTGCATTTATTTTTGAAGTACTGCGTTCTGTAGATAATTTACGGAACTTTTTTGTTTAAAAATATTCCACTCACTTTAATATATTTGGTAATGTTGTAGTTAATTTATTGGATGAATTAATTTAATGAAACCACTCGATACTTATGTTGTAAATTCATTTGTTCAAGATGGCTACGTTCTACGAATTTTAGTTTTTCTACTTACTCTATTTTCAGATCGGTTATTAATTTAAGCATCTAAATAACATGATTCGAATTAACCTTATATGTGTAATTTTTGTCGAACATATCCTATTAATTATTAGTTAGGTTGGACACTGGTCGGATAATGGTAATCTTAACATAAATGAAACTTATTCATGTTACATTGATGCGAAACTGACTCTTATTTGAACCAAAGAGAGACGAACATACAGTAAATGGTAAAGACTACATAACAAATTTCACGTTCTTAATGGGAAACAAGTAATATACTTTAAAATTGCCAGTGGCATGAATTTGTTTGAATAATAAATTATATTGAATATCTTTTTTAACTCAAATAACAGACTATTATACTTAAAATGGCCAGTGCATAAAGTTGAATAATAAATTATATTGAATATCTTCTTTAATTCAAAAACTGAGCCTATTATACTTGAAAATAGCCTGTGGCATAACGTTATTGACTATTACAAAGATAAATACCAACTAGATAGTACAACTGTCACAGGATTGATGATCGGGGGAAGAGGTACTATAACAGGATTCTTAGCCAAATTTTGGAATTCCTTAGATTTGGACAGGGTGTATCTTTCTAAAATTGCCATCGCTGCCATTAGAGGACCAATTTCAATTTTAAGAAACCATTTTTACAAAATTTATACTTTGCAGTAAGTATACTTCAATTAGGCCTACAATTTGAGTTTTTAATGTATTTACAAAATGTATTTCATAAGTTCAAAAAATTAATTGTCTATCACTTTGTCCTTGAGGCAATCCTCTACGGAGGAGAGCTGTATATAAATAATTATACTGAATATCTTCTTTAAATTCAAATAACAGCCTATTAAACTTAAAACAGCCAGTTGTTAGTGCATAAAGCTCTTTAAATAATGCGTCATATTGAATGTCATTTTCAATTCAAATACCTTAGCCTATTATACTTGAAAATAGCCAGTGCATAAAGTTGTTTGAATAAAAAATTATATTCAATGTCTTTTTTTATTTCAATTAACACCCTATTATACTTGAAAATAACCGGTGCCTAAAGGTTTTGAATAATAAATTATATTTGATATTTCTAATTCAAATAACTAAGCATATTATACTTTAAAATAGCCAGTGCATAAACGTGTTTGAATAATAAATTATATTGAATATATTTTTTCATATTAAAATAGCCTATTATACTTGCAAATAGCCAGTTGCCAGCACATAAACTTCTTTGAATAATGTTATATTCCTTGTCCTTTTCAATTCAAATAACTTAGCCGATTATACTTGAAAATAGCCAGGGGCATAAAGTTGTTTGAATAATAAATTTTATTGAGTATCTTTCTGATTCAAATAACAGCCTATTATACTTAAAAATAACCAGTGCATAAAGTGGTTTGAATAATAAATTATACTTATTATCTTTTTAATTCAAATATCTGAGCCTATTATACTTGAAAATAGCCACTGCATAAAGTTGATTGAATAATAAATTATATTGAATATATTTTCTAATTCAAATAACTGAGCCTATTATACCTGAAAATAGCCTGTGGCATAAAGTTGTTTGAATAATAAATTATATTGAATATCTATTTTAATTCAAATAACTGAGCCTATTATATTTTAAAATAGGCCAGTTGCCAGTTCAATTCGAATAACTTACCTTATTATAGTTGAAAATAGCCAGTGGCATAAAGTTGTTTGAACAATAAATGATATTATTTGGAAAAACTGCACTTACACTATATCAAAACTGCAAAGAACTGCGAATACGCGGTAGCAGTTAGAAGTAGCAGCGATAACGGTTTCATTGAATGATAACCCACAAACATCATAGTGAATTACCAAACATTTATTAAGAATGGGTGTACACTTACTTATCACTCCCTAACGCTGATCCAACCAGCGATAACCCAAAACAGCGATAGAAAAATCATAGACTAAGTAATATACTCTGTGGAGAAAATAGAAGTTAGCGTCAACAGTCTAACAGTCTCATAATATTGCGATTTGCGTATTTAAATAAATGCTTTAAAATTGTCTAATAATGTTATAAAAATTGTTTTAAAATATTAGAAAATGATGGTAAGTACAGAACAAAAGCTATAGTTTACAACAATATAACAAACATTTTGAGATAGTAGAAGTGCAGTTGAGCCCTGAGCCTATTGTACTTTAAAATAGCCAGTGCATAAAGTTCTTTGAATTCATAGATCCATAGTAATTCTGCCACAAGGCAGGTCTTTCACAAATCGTAGCATTTTCATGCTATGCTTTGCAGCTTTACTAGGGAATTAAAGGTGTGATTACTTCCCGTTGCTTTCCACAGTTCTTTGAATAATATCGAATATCTTTTCAATTCAAATAAATTTGTCCATTATAGTTCAAAATAGCCAATGGCATGAAGCTGTATTAATAATTAGTTATACTGAATATCTCTTTGAATTTAAATAACTGATCCTATTATAGTCGCAAATATCCAGTGACAAAGTTGTTTAAAAATAAATATTATACTAAATACTTTCACTTACCATTTCTAAATTCATTAGGCCAAATTAATTTTATTTCTTTAAATATGCCAATAGATTACTTCTCGAACTTTAAAACTGCCATTTTAAATTATCTTAATACAAAATTAAAACAAATAGGCCTATAAGAACTCCTGTGTCTCCATTTTAAAGTAATCTGTCTACTGAATTTAGTACAATACATTGGCATTATTGTAATCGTCGTCGTAGTCATCATAATCATCATCATAATCGTCATCATAATCATAATCATCATCATCGTCATCATAATAAACATCATAATAAACTTCTACGTAGCCTGCATCGGATTCAGAGAATGTATCATAATGCAGCTTAAGGAACCAGCACAATAGTACAAATAGCGACAGAACGATAATAACCAAATTATGTCTTGTCGGTCTCATTGCAGATAAAGCGGAGTCACAACTATTCGCTTATCAAGCTGCGCACGAACTTCCTTCTGTCAAACACAAAGCACCTTCACTTAGTATTGGGGTTGGTAATTACGTCAATACAACGTCATTAAATGTTTATATTTTATTGGACATTTTGAATAAATAGTGGGGATTCTATACCTCTATGCCACCTACATAAATTCAAATAAAAAAGTGAAAAACATATTTATTGTTGCAGTAAGTGAATAATTACCTGAGAGAAATATACGAGATAATTTCCCCCCCCAAAAAGTGAGAGATGCCATAAAATGAAGAGAGAAGTTGAGCTCAAAAAACCTACAATTATCATATGTATTAGTTATTGCAAAGATAATGTAGCCAACTTATCACAAAAACCCGCTAACGAACTAGTGAACGCTAAACTAATCTGGTGTACTAATTCGCTCATTTTATAACCTAATTTGCCCATGTAACACTAACTTGCCAATAAACTTCCCAGCAATGTAGGTGACTTCTGGGTTACAATGCCCTTGTAAGTGAGTAAACATGTTGGCAATTAATTCTTGCGGGGACATGTATTATCACATTGGCCAACATGGCGCTAGTAGTCTCTCCGATCGAATATTTACAGGTGGCAAAAATAGCCTAAATAATTAATACAATTACAATATACCGAGTCCTTATTATACGTATCAAGAAATAGTTTTATTCACTATCTATTCATCCATAGTACTTCTGCCCGAGAGCAGGTTTTTCACTGCAATCATACCATTTTCATGCTGTCCTTTGCAGGTTTACTAGGGAATTATAGGTGTGGTAGCTACCAGTTACTTTCCACACTGGTGAAGGTTGATTATGATAATGATAAGGATGATGATGATGACGAATGTTTTTCGGGGACTATTAGGCCCTAAACATCCTGACATCAGTCTTACAGATGAGTAAAAACCCCGGAAAAACCTCAACCAGGAGCATGTTCTGACTGGGAGTGGAACACGGGCCCACTGCGTACAAGGCTGCACGCCACCTGGAGACCACAGCGATATAAAATCATATTAATACGGTGATTCAGGTAAATTAGTTCCCGCATATACTTAAATGTATTCCTCTCTCATTTCTTCTTTCTTTCTAGTATAGTCTATATCCGTATATCCTCACGTAGGATTAGGGTACTCCCTATCGACAGTTACTTATCCAAACTGATTTACTTACGATTATTTACATACAGGTGTCAGTGAGTGACATACGGTTAGCACGTCGCTTCAAAGAGATATCTAGTAGGCAACAAAGTTATTACTTGAGTGAGAAAGGTCGATTAAAGTTTGCTCAAACGCTCTAATTTAAACTTGAGGCTCTTTTACGGGCATGAGATATCTTCAAATTCCAGATATTTGACTTAAAGTCTCTCTCAGAGAACATGTCACTTGGATTTTTCATAACTAAAAATACGTCTACGCTGGTCGGGTTTGCACTAGAGACTTTCTGAACTAGATGCAAGTGATTTAACCCCTAGACCACCGAGGCCGAGTTTTCTCAGTTCAACCTCTCCCTTTGTAAGCACGTTTACATGTCCCATGGGAACCGAGCCTTTAATGGAGAGGGCTTTAAATCCTGTATCAAACACATACTTTATTTATTGAACACGCAAGGACATGTAGATCTTCCCCAGGTTAGTGATCAACTCAATGTTAGGAACACCTCCGAAACAACACGAACATTTGAGACAAGACACGCTATTCAATCATACATTCAAACCAAACGAGTCGAATTTGATATGAATGATAGTAATGGCCAAATTGGGAAGGGGATTACTTCGGCCTTAAAGCTTCCTCACATTTGTATTACAGGTGAGGAAAAATGGCGGAAAAAAATCTCATATAGGAAACATATCCCAATCGGGGATTGAATCCGAGCCCCTTGTGTGCGAGGCTAGGATGTTACTACTACACCACAAATAATTTAATAATAATTCCTTGATCGTGAGGGATTACACTTGGGCTATTTATTCCTCGTTAATATATAATTTATATCTATAATTGTATATAATTTATGATAGACCAAAATAGAAGTGGCAGAATAACATTAACTATGTTTCGAGGGAAGTATTATACAGGGAATGATATGAAAACATTAGCTCAGGAAAGGGGTGTATGGAGAGCTTATGTCCACGAGACCATGAACGCAGGGATCGATAATGCCAGTGAGTTAGTTATGTAATTTATGTCGGCCGAGTGGGCTAGTGGTTATTTTGTTTGATTCAAGTACCGAGGGACGCGGGTTCAATCTCGGCCGGGTCCGATGGATTTTTAGGATGGAAAGATAAAAGAGACAAGTCTTCTCGAAGGGACTTTAAACCGTCGTCCGAGCATTAAAATTTGCAGGTTCGTAAAAGAACAACTAGCTTCAATGAAGATATCTGTGCAAAATTTACGGACCGTAATTCATCCAAATAGTACATTAGTTGGCCACTAAATGTCTCGCTGAGGCCATATGCCGACCAAATATCACTCCGCTGACATGCATGGTTAAATAAGAATTACTAAATTAATCATAAGTAATGCCACGAGTGATTTCCAAATTATCGATAAATTCACGACTCACGAAGCGAAAATCATGAGTGGCATTTGTTAGGACTATTTAACGAATATAATTAAGCTGTTTACTCACAAATCATTATTTAAATATAGTTATATTAAAATATTTATATATTTAATGTAAACGGCGATGTTTGAAAACAAATGAGAAACGATTGTAACGCTTAATTTGCTTCTTTTGTTCATCACTGCAACCAGATCATATTATTTATTGCCAAAGGAACGCAATATTGTAAGAATGCTCTATAGTAAAGAGAAATGAAACATCAAACTATATTAATTCATATCTGATATCCTATGATGTAATATGACAATTATATTCTTCTGGAATGTTATTACCTGGGGAAAAAATACATATAAGAAAGTGCAAACAGTGGTTTCTTTTTATGGTGGTATAATCAACTGCTACAAATGTTTTTATATTAACTCCCGCATGCGCTATGTGTTGACATTCATGCACCATATTACAATCTGGTAGCCGTATTTCTTAGAGAGTCAGTCACTGCAAAATAATGCTATGACCTATTCAGAATGTTAAAAAGGAGGTGCTTTCTTTATCATGATAAACTTTAATTGGTAAATTCTAGGCGAAACACGACTGTGATTGGTTGTAAATCAAAAATCATTGAAATGTGATTGATCATTGACTCCCATTTGGGGCATGAGTTAAATAGTCTGTTTAAATACTCCCAGTACGGAGCACCTAATAACCCACTCGGGGAAGTAAATGTAATTTATTAGGCCACATCTATGTAATTTGTGCATGTATGTGTGTATCTATTTATTGAACTATTTTTAGAGCATTCGCTTTCTAGGTTTAGCTCACCAATGCATGAATTATAGCTACCCTGCCTGCGGACAGCAAGACTAAATTCTAAATCAGGATATTACATAAGATTTTTAAAAATGTATACGAATGTTAAGGCAACCATTTGTTTTTGTTCATTTCATTATCCATCTTTATTTTATGGAACGAATGAGATGAAATCTACTTTCTAATGATGATCTTGAAGAAGATTTTCGGGCTGTAGGCCGTGGTCGTGAGGCTTGTAGTTCCCCGACGTTTCGCCAGAGACTGCGTCTGGCATCCTCAAGGGTTGTCTTGAGACTGTCTGAAGACAACCCTTGAGGATGCCAGACGCAGTCTCTGGCGAAACGTCGGGGAACTACAAGCCTCACGACCACGGCCTACAGCCCAAAAATCTTCTTCAAGATCATCATAGCAACTCCGGCCGTGAAAGTCTACGTGAATACATACTTTCTAATGTTCTGTAGTCAGTTATGTTGTTTGTGGTTCGACACATATCATGGATTCACACACGTGATTCACACCGCCATTTATTTGGGCTGAGCTCAAGGCCTTGAGGTGGGTCGACAACCCTTCCTTAGACTCTTTTCTGCCCTACGTTGACACATGAGCTCGGTGGCATGGGTAAGTACATGAGTGTGGCCCATTAGATCACCATAGCAACACATTTTGTGGTTTGCTAAACCAGATTATTTGTTACCTAATATGAGATGAGGATAAATGTGATAAGAAATGAATGATTGGAGATGAAATTACATAATATGGGAGGGGGGAAAAGTGGAGAGTATTGTTGGGATGAAATTCGGGAAAAGGGAGAGCCCGACAAGAACCAAAACATCACGTTGACAAATAAAAAAAAATGTTACCGTATTTGTTACACACACACACTCACACACACACACACACATATATATATATATATATATATATATATATATATAGAGAGAGAGAGAGAGAGAGAGGAGAGAGAGAGAGAGAGATATGGAAGAATTATTTCAATAACACGATATCAGTTTATGGTTGATGTGACCATTGAACATAACACAAGAGCGAAGAGGATTAGAATAGTCTTCTGCACCGTCTGGTTACAGCAACAGTTTAGAATATACACTTTACATTAGTTATACTTCACTCCAAGTTTTTCGAACAATCAGTACGGAACGCTTATATTTACTTTGTAAGTTTGAATCCTTCTCTTCTTTATATGAGACCGCTGCGCTGTTCAGAGTTACCTCTACAGTATAGTCAAACTCGTCGTTGGATGGAGAGGTTTAATTTCTAGTTTTATATATATAAAGTAAAGTGATCCCACAACAGACCCGGAGGCCCTTGGGGTAGTAGGAGGTTAAGGCTCCCACTTTTTCTAGACAATCGGCACTCTATGTCAGCCGGGATGTCAGCCCTGCGTGACGGCCGCCTTTACCCCAGAACAAGCGTCTGGTACTCATTTCCGTTAGAGGCTGAGTCGACCCCAGGGCCATAGTGCCGCCAGAGGGTTTGGGTCAGTTTAAAAATCCTGACCCCAACGGGACTTAACCCTCGACCCTCCGGCTTGTAGCTCAGTGCCTTAACCCCTACGCTACGGCGTGCCATATATATATATATATATATATATATATAGACGTTCGTGCCATAAAGTAAACATTCTCATTATAAATTCTTTCTTGTTATAGAAGTCGTCAGATGGCATTGCGAGCAATGTCTCACTACCTATTACGACACAGAACTGTATATAAGGGGGGGGATTGATACTTGCATTAGGAATGTGATTAGCACAAATTGTAGCTCTAGTGTATATAGCTTGAGGTTCGGGTTTAAATCCCAGTTAAATTGTTAATTGAACTGTTTAAATAATATTTGGCCTTCATTGCTAAATGCCAAAAATTTAAACTATAACATCGAAACACACACACACAAAACATTTCCTGCGTTACAGTACCTTCGCTGAGAAACTGGGGCTGTAAATAAAACATATCTTCTTTATTCTTATTTCAACGTCTCCCTTTAAGTACTATTTATGCCACATGCCATCGGGATATCATAGTGCCACAATCTGTTGGGAGCGAATATTTAAATCCTGCACATGAAGTACGGCGGCGGCCGCTTTTAACAACGAACGTTAAACTTAGTGACAACAAGGTTTGTTTTACTTTTATATTAATTTGTCCATTTGATTTGAACCACTCTTCATTAAAGTCGCCCAGACAAGTGCCTGCAGTAAAAATGTTGTCGGTGCGTTAATAAACGACTCCTAATCCTTCTGAAACACAGACTGGATTCGCCAATAAAGACATTTCTAGCCGCGAACACAGGAACTGTGTTGCAGTTTTGTAACCCGCGATTAATGAAAACGTGAATAACGGAACCATGAATAAGGGAGGAGCTTTTACTATACATAGAAATCCTTTCCCTGGTTATTAGTTCAATTAATATTATTATTGTATCGGTTATTTCGAAAAGGTCATATATTCATATTTCTAAATTTTACAGTAAACAGGGAGATCTGAATAACAAAAGTTGTTAAGGAAACATTATTTTTCTCCACATTTACAAATCCTAATTGAATCGGTGAGTTGAAAAGTGAAGAAACTCCATATTTTTCGAATATGGGTTAAGATATCATCATCATCATCATAGTACATTAACGAATTTAGGCCATTTGTTGACCTGTTTCGGCCTCAAGAGAAACACCATCCAGAAGTCTTTTGAGTGGACGTCCTGGTCTTCTTCTTCCTGCAGGTTGATATTTTAACATTAGTTTGGGTATTCTGTGATCTTCCATTCGATGAAACATGTTGTATCCATCTTGACTTATAATCAGAAATTTTGTTTTCTAAAGATTCCATGTGTAAGGGGTAGTGACGTGTGTATAACCTCTCCTACCCAATTCTCATCCTCACCTTCTCGTGGTACAACCTGTTTTCACAAACGAGGCTCTGAGGACCGAGTCACGGCGGTATCACCGTTCCATCAGGTACTGAGTAAATGCGGTATCCTAATGTCTGTCCAGAGACTAAAAGGTAGCAGCCCTACCACTGGACTACTTAGCGTCGGGCCAGTAACCTGTCCTAAGGAACTTCAAAACTACTTTCAAGTCTCAACACGAAAAAAAGCCAGAAGGAATTGAAATATGACGACCCTCAGCAAAGAAATATGGTTAAAAGAAAACGGCACAATGATATTGTAAGATATGCAACCTGGAATGTCCGAAGCATCCATGAAAAAGAAGAGGAACTAGACAGTATATTTAAAAATAGAAACATTGATATTGCAGTAACTACAGAGACTAAGAAGAAACTTAAAGGGTTAAGATATACAAAATGTAAATCTTGCTTCGACACATGATGTAGTAAAACAAGGGAGAAACTCCGACTATTCTGCTTGCAATTGGGCATCAGTGAATTTAGCACTGGGTTGAAGAAAGAAGAATTTCCGGAGTTTTTTCCGTCTTACCTCATTAGGTGGCAAAGCGCCAACGCCAAATACGTGCTAGTGAAAAAAGGAATCTGCAGTTTTGCACGATAATATTCGTAATGGATTGTAACTGTCAAGTTATTGTTAAATATTACCTAATTTTATTTTGATTTTTTGGTGTGAAAAGGAATCAGAAATAGAAGTGCGCCAAAAAAAAGAAGGTGTACTTAACATGTATGAATATCCCATAAACAAACACAAAATAGACAAAGCGAATGGTTAAGAATATACAACCGCTAAGGGAGCTGTAATGCCAGCTAAACATACAGGTCCTAGCTGAATGTAAAATACCTCAGTTTTGTTTATATTACTTATTCATCATCATCCATGCAAGTATTAGGCCATGTGGCCTGTTACGGTCTCAAAGAGGAATTTTCCATCCAGCGCTTTTTTGGACGTCCCAGCGATCTTTTGCCTTGGGGGCAGTAGCAAAGTATAGCTTTTGGAATTCTATGAGACGGCGTTAGTTGAAAATGAGCTTTCCAGTTGTCTGGTAGTTTTGTATATGTTGAAGAATGGGTTCTACATTCCACTCTTCCATTGTTTTCTCATATATTAATTATTATTGTTATTAATTATTTATTTTCGTAGTATTAAACTGAAAATTCATTAAATAACGAACTATGTATATTTTCCCATTAATACTTAATACCGTAGCATCCGTATTGATTTTGTTTGTAATGAAAGGTATCTCACTACAGGGCTCAGGAGATCCTTGGGGTAGTGAGAGGTTAAGGCTCGCACCTATCTAGAAAATTGTCCAGAAATATTAGCGAGGTTGTCAGCCCTTCGTGATGGCCACCGTTTCTCCCATAACAAGAATCTAGTATTTACTCCCAGGGCCATGGTGTCATTAGAATGTTCAGGTCATTTTAAAAATCCTGACCCAATGGGCCTCACGCTCCCACCATAAGGCTTGTAGCATATTGCCAAAACGAACTATGCTACGGTGTTCTCCTATCATTGTGTATATATTTTTATCCATTTCAGTTGACCAAAAAAGTGTTTTGAAAAGGTATCAGGGGAAGATCAAATAATGTCCTTAATCACGTCTTTGTGTAATGGAAAAATGAAAGATGATTGAGAATTATATGTTACGGGACTGATAGAGACTCTATCAGTGCTCCAGTAGCGAAACATAGAGGCAGTAAAAGAGAAAAGCAATCATTTGTGAAAAGAGGAAATTACAGTTTTTTTCTGTTTTACTTTGAATGGAACTGTAAGACTACAAATATGTAGAAAATTTTCCAAATTTATTAGCAAAAATTGATAAAGCTATAGTTCGTTTAACATCGCATATGGTTAATGATCATTCTCCAAAGGATCGCAAAGGAAAGCAAGTGTGTTAAAAATGTGTTTCTTGGTGTATTTGAGGTGTTTATATAGTTTTCTTGTCGTATAACTACTAATTAAGTTCATTTATGTAATAATGTTGTATTAGTTTTGGATGATTTGAAAAAGGAAGAAACTCTACTGCCTTCGAAAGATAAAACACGTGTATACTATAGACATTATGGGTTCTCGCTATATTTGCTTTCCCTATAAGCAGAGGATCAATATTGTAATTAGTCAAAGATATGTTAGAGGAAGCTGTAAGAAGTTATGTTGCTATTTTAAGGTTTTCTAAAAAGTAGAGTACTTTGAGTTTCTTCCATTTTCAACTCAGCGATTCAAGTAGTATAAATCTTAATGTAATTTTGCAAAGAAAAACAATGGTCCTTAATAAAAGGGAAAACTATACGAGGTGGAAATATGACCTTTTCTAATTACATGTGGATATGAACCAATTATTAAGTCAATAAACAAGTTTGTTTGCCTTATTGATGTGCAATTGATAAGAACAATTTACAATAATGCACAATAAGCCTGATTTGGAGAAACAGAAGGAATCTATTAAAAAAAGCCCTCTTCTACTGGAGCAGTTTTTTCTGTTGTAGGCAATTTACACGACTCATTGTTAGAATTATGTTTTCTCCTCCGGTTTATATTGTAGAAGATTCTTAATGGAATTAATTTCTTGATGTTTATTACACTATTTCCATTATGACCTCGTTAATGTGGCAGTGGCGGAGTATTATGTGCAGGTCTACCCAATGTGAACTCATCTTCACAAGACCGTCGATTGTAGTATGGACAATGAAATACCAGTTTTGTTTGCAGTTTATTGAAATTGAACACACTTAGAACTTTGGAACTGTACTTTGCGTTCTTTCGGTATATGCATATTTGCCCGTTAGTTAATGAAAAAAAGTTATTTCTGTAATGATTCGGCCACCAGTCTTTATAGTCCAAAGTATCATTTTTATGTTATCGTAAATTTTGAGGTGGATGAACTGATTAAATCATAATGTTCTGCTGGTGTATAAATTCTGTCGCGTCTTCTAGTAAATGTCTTTGCAACAAGAAACGCCCTTTCGCGGGCAGAAACATAACCGGAAACATGACCCTTTCAAAATAAACAAGCAGGTATCATCATCATTTGAATGCTTATAAGAGACATTGGAGAAATGGTTCTTTCACAGTGCATGCGCACCTCTGTTCAGAGAACTCATTTCTGTAATAAAGTGAAATTATGAAATATCTGGACGTACGGCCTATTCCAAATAAATTATTCGATTATTTTCAGACATTATGGGGACACGTAGTGGCGTGCCGGAAGATCAGGACAGAGATCTGTAAGTCAGGATTTTTAAACTATCTTGAAACTTCTGTCTGCACCATGGCGCTAAGGTGAACTGCCTCCAATCGAAATGAGTACCAAATTTGTTCTGAGGGTAAAGGCTGCTCTCACGCAGGGCTGACAACCCGGCTGACATCTCGTGCCGATTATGTAGAAGTTGGAAGCCTTAACTTCCTACCACACAAGGGATTTTTGAGGTCTGTAGTGGGATTACTTTAGTTTTACCTTTAAAAAACTATAGGCCCCAATATTGATCTATTTGTGACTTGGTCAGTGGAGTTCCTGCCTTTTACTTGGATGACCTGGATTCTATTACGAATTAATGTAAAATTAGTTAATTTCCGAACTTGCTTCTTGAAATTATTTGGTCCTAGTTTAGAAAAAAATAATGTAAACAAAAAAGCAGAAAACGCGATAAAGAAGGGAAAAAAGCAGCAAGAAAAATAATTGGTAAAATCCTCATGGGGTATCAGCTGTAATATATAAACATGTTTAATAAAACAACGTTAAAAAATTGAACAAGATAAGGATGATATTTTCCTACAAAATATAAAATTTATATTTTTTTACTTACAAAATTTATATTTACTGAGTATATATGGTTTTCGGAAGAGTTTTAGTTTCAAAAAAAGAATGAAGTCAATCAGTACATTTCTTTATTCATTAAAATAGGAAATACAGAGTTCTAAAACTTACTTTGGAAATACATAATTTTCATTCAAGTACACAATTCTAAAATACAGATAAATTCAAGATCATTAGTTAAGAGCAGTTACGTCTAAACAATCACATCTACATTGTATTAAAACAATGTTATTCACATTACACAAATTCCTTGCAATTATGAAGTTTATGACTTTATGGATTCGTAAATACCGCTTCAAATTTATTCTTACTTAAAATATTCAAAATAATCAAAAAGTTAAAATCATATTACACTGAAATAAAATATAATGAAGTTTATTACATTGTGGAATCATGAATACTGTTTCAAACTTATTCTCACTTAAAACATTCAAATCGAAAAATTAAAATCGCATTAAACTGAAATGCAATATCTTATAATGAAGTTTATTACTTTATGAAGTCATAAATACTGTTTCAATCTTATTCTCACTTAAAATTTTTAACCGAAAAATAGAAATCACATTAAACTTAAATAAAATGCTGAGCAGGCGAAAGTCAAATGTATGTTTACCCATGAATATTTAAAAAAAAAGTTGAAGAGGCTTCAGAACGATGTCTCACCTTCAAGTTGATTTCGTCAGTTCTGAAAATACATCAGTCATTTAATATTCTATATTATACCTCTATATTATTATATAAATAAATACACAACACAAATTGCAAATAAATACTTTTATTCTTTGTTATCCATTTCACATCCAGTAACCAACAAAAAGGGTTTATTTACGGAACCTAGAAACCTTGTAAAAATTATGAAACATGATTGTAATGCATCAGAGAATTACTTTTGAATTTACATAATCATGACTCATTCTATAAATTGATGACTTTGTCACTCAAAAGTGCTTATTAGTATAGCAGATAGTTTTTGCAATCACGATAAATATAAAATATGTCCAGATGCTATCAAAATTTGTAATTTTACGTTTCAAACTCGCGTAAGTTTAATTTTGCAATGTTTAAATAAACGATAAAATATTATTCTACATAATACACGAAAAAAAAACGCTTTTGTTAAATAAGTGTTAATTTTAATTTCCTGCATCAACAAATTATAGCTATTTTCAGTTTTATGTACAGGAGAGAGTGATTGATTTCGTGTTTTAATAGTCACTCACGTAGTAAAAATAGTTATGCCTTAAGATCGTAAGCCTAAGGTGTATTCATTACAGAAATTTCGAGTACCAGAAAGAAACAAAAATCATAAAAGAATTGTACGTAACTCTTTCAAATATTCTAAAACTCAAAATATATAATGGATAATGTGTTTGGTACGAAACTGTTCTCTTGGAGTGGTCAAATACCTGGTCATCTAATTAGTATCGCGCATTAATGGATTAACGTGATTACGTCTCTCCCCATCCACTTGACAAATGTATTAAAACGAAAATGAAAAGTAGAAAGACAAATATTTTAATAATAGCTTTTCAGGATTATGATTACTTTTATAAAACGCCACAAAATGCCAAATTCTGACTTTCTAATTGCTATAAATTTATTTTTTTTAAATGTCACATCTTGAATCAACTAAATAAATCAGCTAACATTTCTTATAAGTCAAACAGATATTGGGGTCTGTCGAACGATAGTAAAAGGAGTTTCAGGACGTGGGGATATCCTTAATTGAGATTTCTAGAATATGGAACTATCAGAATTACTTACCAAATAACATCCAATTTCTTACTTCATATTTACATGAAGCTGAAATACAACTGAAAATATTTAGTCCTAGGATTGTATTTTTCCCACTTATTTACTGTAACCGCTAAGAATCAGTATGAAAAAAATGAATGTTTATTCAACTGTAGGGCTACTTGGGTTGTTAAAAATTATATATCAAGGTCTGTTAGATTTTTTAACTTGTTCTGCTATTTATATGCAAGTGTTAATTGGTTACATTTCGCTTTGGTTTCAGTTTGTATTTTATTAACTATCCTTTTACGAGCTCATGCTAAAATAGAATACGTAACTTTTCTTTGTAGTGCGCCATATTATCCAATAAACCAAACTAATATATTGATGTATCACCCTATCTTGCCACATTCGCTCACAAAACGAAATAAATTAATAGGGGGACTCCTGGCATAGAATAGCCCGATATGCTAAATCAGATTTTCTGCTCCTTGTAAACAACAAACGAACAAAACTATGGGTACTGAATTAATATCGCTCAAGTTTTATTTAATTCAGTCACGTGTCCTTAGTAAGAATTACCTATTCAATAATTTTATACTTTTTAGTGAAAGTAAAAACAACGTTAAACATTATTTTATTAAATCTGTGGATGCTTGTTCCTATACTAACTGCAGGGATTACTGGATTATTTTAAATTAGTTTACATTCATTCCATTTTATGCATTTACAATTTGAAAGTCTAAAAAAAACAAGCAATTAGAATAACTTAAAACAAATTTATCTCGCCATTATATTCTGAATGTCGTTATAGTTTGCCTCCGCCTAAATTCATATGCTTTATTTTCTACCAGCAACAAAATATATACATATAAGTTACATTTAACCTTGAATTTCACGTCTCTTCCAAACCTGCAAGACCAATTTCTGGATACTTAGAGAGAAAATACAAAACGCAGAACTGCAATTATATAGCCTCCATGTGAAGTTTTCTTCAGCAGAAACATAAAACTAATTCAAAATGCTCGAGTATTTAAGGAATTTGCTAAAACACATACAATACTTCATTACAATTATTAGTCACCATTTATAATGAATTAATTTGTTTTTTTGGGTGTTCAGTGAACCACATAGGACGCACGGCTCCTATGTCAAATCTTACGTTGATGTGTCACCAATACTAGTTTGAGCATAAACGATATATGTAACGTACCGGATACTAGGAAATTATAAATTGTCTTACCTTATCTAATTTTTAACGCCGCCATGGATTTCATTTCCTTACACGTTGAGTAATACTTGGAAATTATGAAATGAACTAGATGTTACATGAAATAAATTTAAAAACCCTACATTTCCATTTTAATATGATCTATCAGATTAATAAAAATCTAGCAATACGTTGTAATTCTTCCACATTAAATAAGTACAATAGAATCACCACCAGGAAGTATATAAGCATACATATTAACCACAATACACAATTCATCCTGATGCTTGATTGAATGCTAGTTTGTTTCCCCTTCGTAACCAGCTTGTACGCTAATGTAATCCAGTCGAACACAAAATACCTTCTTGATTAGGTTGGGGATGGTATTACGTCATTAGCAGGTAACTTCAATATCAAATTTTATTGGCAGTTCAGTATAAGGAACGGAAACAGATTTCGTCTTACCAATTACATGAGTATACCAGAAATATAACAGAAATTGATAAATCAGATATACAATTTGCAAAAATACAATGAGCGACTTCAAAACGCAGAGTCGCTCTTTAGCTGTGATTCACGAGGTAATGCATTGTTAAATATTTTAAATATGCTGTATATGGCTTTAATTCTCATAAATAGTTAAAGAGCAGCGAAGGAGGTATATTCCTGGATATTTAGGAGTTTTCGACGTACAAAATATTACTCAAATTGCGAAATTTCGAATAATGTTCTATCCTCGTGCATAGTGTAACACTAAACAAGACAACTAGGATTTAGACGACTTTTATTTGACGTTCGAGCAGTGTAGATGGTTAAACCAATATTATGAAATTGAATATGTATGAGATCCAGGTTTCAAATCCCTCGACAGTGATTACTTTTAATTTATTTGTTTAGTATTTCCGCAAAATAAATTCTATAACATTTAATTCCATCCTTTTTGCACTAATTTTATTACATCAGTGGCGGCTTCTTTCAATACTAACTGAAACGATGACTAAGAGTACTTAAATTTGGCTTTAAATTAATGTTTCATTATGCACATAAAATTTGAAAATCTAAAAATGAACACACACAAACTATTAGAATAACGTACAACACGTTTTTCTCGCCGTAATTTTCTGAATGTGGTTCTTATGGTTTGATTCGTTAGTCTAAACCTTAATTCATAAATTTTGTACTTATAAGAGAAGCTATGTTCGACCAGTTGGATTGTAACAAAAATTGGAGGATATGTTATGTAATTGACTTTAAATATGATGATGTAAGTCATTTTGCTGCATATTTAATAAAACTCGTGATACTTGTCATTAAATTTCAATCACGTCTCATTGACCAGTTCGTAACTGCACGGTTGCTCATTGCAGCTGGTTTCAAGCACAAGTGCTGTTTGCGGTGAGAATAACGTAACTATTAGTTTCCCTCCTTCTTAATATTAATTATTATTTTTGATACCTTTATACAGATAGCAGAGCACTGTATACGTTTTTACTTGAAATTCAGAATCGGTTTTAATTTCGTGTACTGGAGTGACAAAAACAAATTATGATTTACTATATCATCAACGGTGATAATGAGGGTCTTCGACGAAATGGTTGTAAAAAAGTTTTTTCGAACACCATGGGCATCTGATGGTGGCAATCCTGTAGCAGTTATATGTGGCAAATTCACTAAAACCAATGTCAAATGCATTTTCAATCACATTTGTGAACCTCGTTACACTTTTGGTCCACGATGTAGCAAGACTTCTTCCAAGCATAAATACGCATATCTTTGTAAATTTCTGCTGACAGTCAATTATATACAAAGACATGCAGTTTTATAATAAAGAATCTATCATACATTTTCCTCAAGTCGTCTCACATAGAGTTTATATTGACGGGGGAAAAAAACATCAAGTGGTTGTATATATTTGGTGGTTCCTGCAGGAATAATTTTCAGCCTTACATTTTTATCTGGTAAACAGTCCTGTAACAATTGTTCGCTCATATGCCCGGACCACGATTCGCATTTTAAAAGTGAATTCATTTCAATGTTTTCACTAAACTCATGTTTTAAGATTGTTTTCAACTGTTCTTTTGTCATTTTTCCACTGGCACTACAGTCGACATACACATTTGGAGATGTATTCTGCTCTATCGTCTTCTGAACTTTGGGCCCGAATTTGTTTCCAGTTTGTTCTTGAAAACAGAGGTATAACCTCTTCCCAAGTTGCCAACACATTGAAATAAGAACATCTATCGTGTAAGAATGTGCAGTACCATGGGTTTTGAACTGTAGCAACAGTGAGCTTTTTGCCTTTGATTGCCAGTGTTCTGTTTCCTGTCATTTCATAATTAAATTGACTTCGGTCACTGTTCCACACATTCTTTGTTGGTATGCAGTTTTCTTGAATGGTCTGATTAACGTCTCATACAAATTTATTTACATTTCGTTTTCAATACCGTTGACAGTGACAAATTTGGTAATTTTTCTTGAAGACAGATTGTATACTTTTTCGAAATTTAAAATGAATGTATTTGAACCTTTAAATTCATTCAAACCCAATTCCTTCGCTCGAAAAAGAGCCCACGATTGTAAATGCCAATAGTGCACTGTCAATCTCCGATGTCGAGAATCTCGAAACTTATTAAGGATGTAGTCTTTAATTTGGGCGATTTTGTAGGGTCCCTGTTTTTTAATTGTGAAGCTAATAAAATGTTTTACTTTCTATATAATTCAAAACTGTTCTTAGATTTCGGTTCTTAATTAATTATGGCCTTTTTTTATTATTTGTGAATAGGACTTCGGGCCAGATTTTCTTGACATACATAAATGTTTCTAAAGTTTCTTCAGAATAGACAGACTGTACGTTAGAACGTTTAGGTTTTCGAACAGGAGACGGTTCAAAGCTACTTGAATTGTCACGTTCCTCACTGGATTCGTTTCCAATTTCAAAGTCTTCAAAATATCCATCCTGTGTGAGCTTCTGACTGCAAGTAGCATAGTCTTCGAAATCTAAAGTATTTTCACTAACGTCCACTAACCCATTCAAATATTTTTGTTCTATAAGTTCTGCTAGAAAATATGCAAACTGGACATCCTCCAATTCAGGTTCTTCGTGTTTTTGAAATGTTTCTGAGCTATATATTCTAACGTAGTTAAAGTATTTTCACTAACGTCCACTAACCCATTCCAATATTTTTGTTCTATAAGTTCTGCCAGAAAATACGCAAACTGGACATCCTCCAATTCAGGTTCTTCGTGTTTTTGAAATGTTTCTGAGCTATATATTCTAACGTAGTTAAAGTATTTTCACTAACGTCCACTAACTAAACACAGTTTCGCATGTGTCCACTAAACGGAGTTCAAATCCCTTATAGTGAGACAGTAAAAATTCTAGGAGTATTTATTGACAAAAAGCTTAAATTGGAATGACACAAATAAACCGAGTACATGCAGGACTACCCCACGCTTATGACAACACTTAACTTGGAATAACAAATAAAACCATACAGGCAAAACAGTCTTCTCAATAATACATTAATTAAATCGGTACGAAAATGGTTTGCCATTCGCCCTTAGGAAAATGTTAGTAGAAACACTTGCAATGCCCCATTTTGATTATTGTGACACTCTTTTTACAGACTTAAATATTATTTCCACTCAAAGACTTCAACGTGTTCATAATTCTTGCGCACGTTTTATTTGTGGTATTCGCAAATTTGACCATGTTACACCGTCCCTGGAACAATTATCGTGGTTTCGTCTATAGAGATCGTAGAACTGTCCATTCCCTATCCCTTCTCTATAAAATTACTTCACACATCATCGCCTAATTATTTATCACGCCGCTTCATCAGACTATCCGACACACATAATCTTGACACTCGATCCCATCAGCACATTGTCCTTTATATCCCCCCGCCTCATCACACTGTATATTATTCATTATCTTTTACGGTTGTCCACTTACCAAAACATGGAATTCCCTTCCACCCTATGTCAGAGACTGTCAAACTATAACATCCTTCAGAAACAAACTAAAGGTATATATTAATAAACAAACTGACCTTATACACCTCACTGATAGTATTCTTTTAGCAATATTAATATATTTAATTATTTATGTTATAAATAATTACGAATAACAAATATTTTTATTTGTTTTTTTTTTAAATATTGTATAATCGTAAAATTAGTTTTCTATATCTCATTATTTTCGTGTTTTTTTATATACACTAGACAGGGACAATTTAATATGTCTTGCTTGTATACATTTTATTATTAGTTTTAGTCTTAATTTTAACTAATATTAACTGGTTGTATTATAGATCGTAATATGTATATTAGATATTATCTTTTGATCAAATTTTTACTTAGTGTTTAATATTAGAGTTAATTAAGATTGTTATATTCTTATGTAATATATGTTTGTCCTGGTGAGTGGAAGAGAAGGCCACATGGCCTTAACTCCACCAGGCTAAATAAATAAATCTTAAAATCTTAAATCTTAACCCATTCCAATATTTTTGTTCTATAAGTTCTGCCAGAAAATACGCAAACTGGACATCCTCCAATTCAGGTTCTTCGTGTTTTTGAAACGTTTCTGAGCTATATATTCTAACGTAGTTAAAGTATTTTCACTAACGTCCACTAACCCATTCAATATTTTTGTTCTATAAGTTCTGCCAGAAAATATGCAAACTGGACATCCTCCAATTCAGGTTCTTCGTGTTTTTGAAATGTTTCTGAGCTATATATTCTAACGTAGTTAAAGTATTTTCACTAACGTCCACTAACCCATTCCAATATTTTTGTTCTATAAGTTCTGCCAGAAAATATGCAAACTGGACATCCTCCAATTCAGGTTCTTCGTGTTTTTGAAATGTTTCTGAGCTATATATTCTAACGTAGTTTTAAGTATTTTCACTAACGTCCACTAACCCATTCCAATATTTTTGTTCTATAAGTTCTGCCAGAAAATATGCAAACTGGACATCCTCCAATTCAGGTTCTTCGTGTTTTTTAAATGTTTCTGAGCTATATATTCTAACGTAGTTAAAGTATTTTCACTAACGTCCACTAACCCATTCCAATATTTTTGTTCTATAAGTTCTGCCAGAAAATATGCACTGGACATCCTCCAATTCAGGTTCTTCGTGTTTTTGAAATGTTTCTGAGCTATATATTCTAACGTAGTTAAAGTATTTTCACTAACGTCCACTAACCCATTCCAATATTTTTGTTCTATAAGTTCTGCCAGAAAATATGCAAACTGGACATCCTCCAATTCAGGTTCTTCGTGTTTTTGAAATGTTTCTGAGCTATTATATTCTAACGTAGTTAAAGTATTTTCACTAACGTTCACTAACCCATTCCAATATTTTTGTTCTATAAGTTCTGCCAGAAAATATGCAAACTGGACATCCTCCAATTCAGGTTCTTCGTGTTTTTTGAAATGTTTCTGAGCTATATATTCTAACGTAGTTAAAGTATTTTCACTAACGTCCACTAACCCATTCAATTATTTTTGTTCTATAAGTTCTGCCAGAAAATATGCAAACTGGACATCCTCCAATTCAGGTTCTTCGTGTTTTTGAAATGTTTCTGAGCTATATATTCTAACGTATTTAAAGTATTTTCACTAAGGTCCACTAACCCATTCCAATATTTTTGTTCTATAAGTTCTGCCAGAAAATATGCAAACCTGACATCCTCCAATTCAGGTTCTTCGTGTTTTTGAAATGTTTCTGAGCTATATATTCTAACGTAGTTAAAGTATTTTCACTAACGTCCACTACCCCATTCCAATATTTTTGTTCTATAAGTTCTGCCAGAAAATATGCAAACTGGACATCCTCCAATTCAGGTTCTTCGTGTTTTTGAAATGTTTCTGAGCTATATATTCTAACGTAGTTAAAGTATTTTCACTAACGTTCACTAACCCATTCCAATATTTTTGTTCTATAAGTTCTGCCAGAAAATATGCAAACTGGACATCCTCCAATTCAGGTTCTTCGTGTTTTTGAAATGTTTCTGAGCTATATATTCTAACGTAGTTAAAGTATTTTCACTAACGTCCACTAACCCATTCCAATATTTTTGTTCTATAAGTTTCTGCCAGAAAATATGCAAACTGGACATCCTCCAATTCAGGTTCTTCGTGTTTTTGAAATGTTTCTGAGCTATATATTCTAACGTAGTTAAAGTATTTTCACTAACGTCCACTAACCCATTCCAATATTTTTGTTCTATAAGTTCTGCCAGAAAATACGCAAACTGGACATCCTCCAATTCAGGTTCTTCGTGTTTTTGAAATGTTTCTGAGCTATATATTCTAACGTAGTTAAAGTATTTTCACTAACGTCCACTAACCCATTCCAATATTTTTGTTCTATAAGTTCTGCCAGAAAATACGCAAACTGGACATCCTCCAATTCAGGTTCTTCGTGTTTTTGAAATGTTTCTGAGCTATATATTCTAACGTAGTTAAAAGTATTTTCACTAACGTCCACTAACCCATTCCAATATTTTTGTTCTATAAGTTCTGCCAGAAAATATGCAAACTGGACATCCTCCAATTCAGGTTCTTCGTGTTTTTGAAATGTTTCTGAGCTATATATTCTAACGTAGTTAAAGTATTTTCACTAACGTCCACTAACCCATTCCAATATTTTTGTTCTATAAGTTCTGCCAGAAAATACGCAAACTGGACATCCTCCAATTCAGGTTCTTCGTGTTTTTGAAATGTTTCTGAGCTATATATTCTAACGTAGTTAAAGTATTTTCACTAACGTCCACTAACCCATTCAATATTTTTGTTCTATAAGTTCTGCCAGAAAATATGCAAACTGGACATCCTCCAATTCAGGTTCTTCGTGTTTTTGAAATGTTTCTGAGCTATATATTATAACGTAGTTAAAGTATTTTCAATAACGTCCACTAACCCATTCCAATATTTTTGTACTATAAGTTCTGCCAGAAAATACGCAAACTGGACATCCTCCAATTCAGGTTCTTCGTGTTTTTGAAACGTTTCTGAGCTATATATTCTAACGTAGTTAAAGTATTTTCACTAACGTCCACTAACCCATTCCAATATTTTTGTTCTATAAGTTCTGCCAGAAAATATGCAAACTGGACATCCTCCAATTCAGGTTCTTCGTGTTTTTTAAATGTTTCTGAGCTATATATTCTAACGTAGTTAAAGTATTTTCACTAACGTCCACTAACCCATTCCAATATTTTTGTTCTATAAGTTCTGCCAGAAAATACGCAAACTGGACATCCTCCAATTCAGGTTCTTCGTGTTTTTGAAATGTTTCTGAGCTATATATTCTAACGTAGTTAAAGTATTTTCACTAACGTTCACTAACCCATTCCAATATTTTTGTTCTATAAGTTCTGCCAGAAAATATGCAAACTGGACATCCTCCAATTCAGGTTCTTCGTGTTTTTTGAAATGTTTCTGAGCTATATATTCTAACGTAGTTAAAGTATTTTCACTAACGTCCACTAACCCATTCCAATATTTTTGTTCTATAAGTTCTGCCAGAAAATATGCAAACTGGACATCCTCCCATTCAGGTTCTTCGTGTTTTTGAAATGTTTCTGAGCTATATATTCTAACGTAGTTAAAGTATTTTCACTAACGTCCACTAACCCATTCCAATATTTTTGTTCTATAAGTTCTGCCAGAAAATATGCAAACTGGACATCCTCCAATTCAGGTTCTTCGTGTTTTTGAAATGTTTCTGAGCTATATATTCTAACGTAGTTTAAAGTATTTTCACTAACGTCCACTAACCCATTCCAATATTTTTGTTCTATAAGTTCTGCCAGAAAATATGCAAACTGGACATCCTCCAATTCAGGTTCTTCGTGTTTTTGAAATGTTTCTGAGCTATATATTCTAACGTAGTTAAAGTATTTTCACTAACGTCCACTAACCCATTCCAATATTTTTGTTCTATAAGTTCTGCCAGAAAATACGCAAACTGTGACATCCTCCAATTCAGGTTCTTCGTGTTTTTTGAAATGTTTCTGAGCTATATATTCTAACGTAGTTAAAGTATTTTCACTAACGTTCACTAACCCATTCCAATATTTTTGTTCTATAAGTTCTTGCCAGAAAATATGCAAACTGGACATCCTCCAATTCAGGTTCTTCGTGTTTTTTGAAATGTTTCTGAGCTATATATTCTAACGTTAGTTAAAGTATTTTCACTAACGTCCACTAACCCATTCCAATATTTTTGTTCTATAAGTTTCTGCCAGAAAATACGCAAACTGGACATCCTCCAATTCAGGTTCTTCGTGTTTTTGAAATGTTTCTGAGCTATATATTCTAACGTAGTTAAAGTATTTTCACTAACGTTCACTACCCATTCCAACTATTTTTGTTCTATAAGTTCTGCCAGAAAATATGCAAACTGGACATACCTCCAATTCAGGTTCTTCGTGTTTTTTAAATGTTTCTGAGCTATATATTCTAACGTAGTTAAAGTATTTTCACTAACGTCCACTAACCCATTCCAATATTTTTTTTCTATAAGTTCTGCCAGAAAATACGCAAACTGGACATCCTCCAATTCAGGTTCTTCGTGTTTTTGAAATGTTTCTGAGCTATATATTCTAACGTAGTTAAAGTATTTTCACTAACGTCCACTAACCCATTCAATATTTTTGTTCTATAAGTTCTGCCAGAAAATATGCAAACTGGACATCCTCCAATTCCAGGTTCTTCGTGTTTTTGAAATGTTTCTGTAGCTATATATTCTAACGTAGTTAAAGTATTTTCACTAACGTCCACTAACCCATTCCATATATTTTTGTTTCTATAAGTTCTGCCAGAAAATATGCAAACTGGACATCCTCAATTCAGGTTCTTCGTGTTTTTGAATTGTTTCTGAGCTATATATTTCTAACGTAGTTAAAGTATTTTCACTAACGTCCACTAACCCATTCCAATATTTTGTTCTATTAAGTTCTGCCAGAAAATACGCAAACTGGACATCCTCCAATTCAGGTTCTTCGTGTTTTTTGAAATGTTTTCTGAGCTATATATTCTAACGTAGTTAAAGTATTTTCACTAACGTCCACTAACCCCATTCCAATATTTTTGTTCTATAAGTTCTGCCCAAGAAAATACGCAAACTGGACATCCTCCAATTCAGGTTCTTCGTGTTTTTTGAAATGTTTTCTGAGCTATATATTTCTAACGTAGTTAAAGTATTTTCACTAACGTCCACTAACCCATTCCAATATTTTTGTTCTATAAGTTCTGCCAGAAAATATGCAAACTGGACATCCTCCAATTCAGGTTCTTCGTGTTTTTGAAATGTTTCTGAGCTATATATTCTAACGTAGTTAAAGTATTTTCACTAACGTTCACTAACCCATTCCAATATTTTTGTTCTATAAGTTCTGCCAGAAAATATGCAAACTGGACATCCTCCAATTCAGGTTCTTCGTGTTTTTTGAAATGTTTTCTGAGCTATATATTTCTAACGTAGTTAAAGTATTTTTCACTAACGTCCACTAACCCATTCCAATATTTTTTGTTCTATAAGTTTCTGCCAGAAAATATGCAAACTGGACATCCTCCAATTCAGGTTCTTCGTGTTTTTTGAAATGTTTTCTGAGCTATATATTCTAACGTAGTTAAAGTATTTTCCACTAACGTCCACTCAACCCATTCCAATATTTTTGTTCTATAAGTTCTGCCAGAAAATATGCAAACTGGACATCCTCCAATTCAGCGTTCTTCGTGTTTTTGAAATGTTTCTGAGCTATATATTCTAACGTAGTTAAAGTATTTTTCACTAACGTCCACTAACCCATTCCAATATTTTTGTTCTATAAGTTCTGCCAGAAAATACGCAAACTGGACATCCTCCAATTCAGGTTCTTCGTGTTTTTGAAATGTTTCTGAGCTATATATTCTAACGTAGTTTAAAGTCATTTTCACTAACGTTCACTAACCCATTCCAATATTTTTGTTCTATAAGTTCTGCCAGAAAATATGCAAACTGGACATCCTCCAATTCAGGTTCTTCGTGTTTTTGAAATGTTTCTGAGCTATATATTCTAACGTAGTTAAAGTATTTTCACTAACGTCCACTAAACCCATTCCAATATTTTTGTTCTATAAGTTCTGCCAGAAAATATGCAAACTGGACATCCTCCAATTCAGGTTCTTCGTGTTTTTGAAATGTTTCTGAGCTACAATATTCTAACGTAGTTAAAGTATTTTCACTAACGTCCACTAACCCATTCCAATTTATTTTTGTTCTATAAGTTTCTGCCAGAAAATATGCAAACTGGACATCCTCCAATTCAGGTTCTTCGTGTTTTTGAAATGTTTCTGAGCTATATATTCTAACGTAGTTAAAGTATTGTTCAC